>JAUZTB010000868.1:0-11029 GCA_034780895.1 Rhynchobatus australiae
TCTTCTCTGTGTAGCCCGACATAAACCCTTCTCTGTGTCGCCCCAAATAAACTCTTCTCTGTGTAGCCCGACATAAAGTCTTCTCCGTAGACACAAATGAACTCTTTTCTGTGTAGCCCCAGATAAACGCTTCTCCGAGTAGCCTCACTTGAACCTCTCTTTCTGTAGCCCCACATTAACCGCGCTCCGTGTGGCCCCACAGGTCCTTCTCTTTGTCGCCCCACGTTTCTCTTTGTCACCTCTCCGTGTAGTGTCACATAAACTATTCTCTGTATAGCCCACATATAACCTGTCTGTTATGTGAGCTACACGGAGATGGGTTTATGCGGGGCAACACAGAGAATGTAAACCACTCTCGATGTAGCCCTCACGTGAATCCCTCAATGTGTAGCCCCACAGAAACCGTTCTCCATGTAGTCCCGCATAAATCCTTCTCTGTGTAGGCCTCATAAACTATTATCTGTATCAACCCACATCAACCCCTCTCTGTGCAGCCCCACATAACCCCCTCTCTGAGCCCCACATAATCCCTTCTAGATGAACCATTCACTGTGTGGCGCCACATAAACCGCGCTCCGTGTGGCCCCACGGCCCGGTGTCGTCCTCTTTTGTAGCCTCACATAAACCCTTCTCTGTGTTGCCCCGCATAAACCTATCTCCGTGTAGCTCACATAAATTCCACCATGTGTAGAGCCACATCAGTGCAGCTCCTTCTGTGTCCATCTGTGTACATTGTAATGTAGCCCCAAGCTAAGCCGACTCTGCGTCGCCGCACATAACCCCTCTCTGTTTAAACCCACGTAAATCCCTCGTAGCCCCACAGAAACGTCTCTCTCAGTAGCCCCACGTAATTTCTTCTCTGTGCAGCCCCACATGAACACGTTTCTATGCAGAGCCACATAATCGTTTCTCCCCAATTGTTTCTCTGTGTGGACCCACATCAACTATTCTCTGTGCAGAACCACGGAAGCCATTCTCTGATTAGCCCATCTTTCAGCCATTCTAAACTCCTCTATGTTGAGCCCCATATGAACCACTTTCTCTGTAGCCCCTCTGAAAGCATTTTGTGTTGCCCTGCATAAACTCTTCTCTGTGGCAAATCATAAACCCTTCTCCATCGAACCCCAGACCACAGGAACTCTCACCCCTGACCACCGGGAGCATTACCACTGACCACTGACAGGAGTGACAACGCTGACCACCGGGGGGCGTCACAGCTGAAAAGCGGGAGAGTGAACCTTGAACACAGGGAGTTTCACCCCTGATCAACTGGACGGTCAATCCTCACCACCGGGAATCAGAACCGCAACCACCGGGAATGTCACTGATCACCGGGAGTGTTACCTCTGTTCACCGGGAGTTTGACCCCTGACAACCGGGAATCTGAACAATGGGAACCCGGTGTCTTACATCTGGCCATTTGGAGTGTCACCCCTGACCACTGGGAGTGCCACCATTGGCGACCCGGAGTCTCAACCCTGGCCACGGGAAGTCTAAACGCTGAACACCAGGTGTGTCATTCCTGGCCTCATCTGTCTGACCCTTGCCCATCGGGAGTGCCACCGCTCACCATGGGAGTCTGATCCCCGACCAACGGGAGTACCACTCCTGGCTACAAGGAGTGGCACCGCTGACCACCAGGATTCTAACCACTAACCACCGGCAGTGTCACCCCTGACGACTCAGGAGTTTCATCCCTAACCACCGGGAGTGTCGCTCCTGGCCACCGGATGTCTGACCCCTGAAGACAAGCTGATTAGCACCTCAGCGCTCTGAGTCTCACCCCTGACCACGGGAAGCATGACAACGACCACCGTGAGTCTCACCACTGGGAACCGGGTATCTGACACCTGGCCGACGGGAGCCTCAGCCCTGACCACTGGGAGTGTCTCTAATGACCACCGGGAGTCCAACTCCTGACAAGCGGGAATATGACCCATGACCACCGCAAGTCTAAATCCCTACCGCTGGCAGTGTCACCCCTGACCACCGGGAACCTGACGTCAGACCACGGGAGTTTAAGACTGACCACCTGGAGTCTGATCTCTGAACGCCGGGGGTCTGACCCATGGGATCGGTGTGACAACTGGAAACCGGCATTGTCACCTCTGACCATCAGAAGTGCCACCCCTGGCCACCGGTAGTCTGAACCATGGGAACCGGGTGTCTGACACTTAGCCACTGGGAGTGTCACCCCTGACCACCGGGACTGTCACAACTGGCTACCCGGATTCTCAACCCTGGCCACTGGCAATCTGAACCCTGACCCCAAGAGTCTAATCCCTGTCCACCGACAGTGCCAACGCTCACCACTGGGAGTCTGATCCCTTACCACGGAGAGTCTCACCCCGACCGCCGGCACCGTCGCCTCTGACCACCTTGAGTGTCAACGCTGACCACTGGAAGACGGAACCGTCACCTAAGGGAGTGTTACTGATCATCGGGAGTGCCACCTTTGTTCAATGGGAGTGTCACCCATGACCACCAGGAATCTGAGCCATGAAAACCGGTTATCGTACACCTGACCATTGGATGGTCACCCCTGCCCACTGGGATTATCACCGCTGACCAGCGGGACGGTCACCTCTGACCTGCGGGAGCCTGACCACGGACAACTGGAAGTCTCACAGCTGCCCACCAGAATTATGAGCGCTCTCTGCGGGGATGATCACCGCTGACCACCGAAAGTCTGACCCCTGACCACCCGGGCGTCTGACCACTGAAGACAGGTAGTCTAACTCCTGACCAAAGAAACTGCCACTCTTGACCACCGAGAGTCGGAACTGTCACCACCGGGAGTGTAATCCCTGACTACCAGAGGGTCACATATGGTCACGTGGCGTGTCACCCCTGACCACTGGGAGTCTGACCCATAGGAACCGGTTTTCTGACACCTGGCAACCTGGGAGTCTGACCCATGGGAACCTGTTTTCTGACACCTGGCCACCTGGGAGTCTCACCCCTGACCACCGGAATTATCCAGAGTGACATTCCTGGCCACCAGGAGTCTGTACCCTGGCAATCGGGATTATCACCCTTGATCACCGGGAGTGTCAGACCTGGCCAACGGGAGTGTGAGCCCTGATCACCGAGATTATCACCCCTGACAACCGGGAGTCTGACTCCTGACCATCAGAACGGGAAATATAACCCATGACAACTGGCCAGCGGGAGTATCATTCGTGTCAACCATGAATATCACACCTGAGCAGCCGGACTGTCACCCCTTACCACTTGGAGTCTGACCCCTGAACACGGGGATTGTCACTCCTGACCAAAAGAACAGTCACCCTGACCACCAGGAGTCGGAGCCACGGGGACCGGATGTCTGAGATCTGGCCACCGCGAGTCTCAACCCTGAAAAACGCGATTATCACCCGTAACCACCGGGAGTGTCACCATTGACCATCGGGAGTATCACCCCTGACCACCGGGAGACTCACCCTTGACCTCTGGGAGTCTCACCCCTGACTACCGGGAGTCTTACACATGACCACAGGGAGTCTGATGCTTGATCGTCTGGGTTGCCACCACTGACCATCTGGAGCCTGAGTACCCGGAGTTTCACGCCTGACCAGTGTGAGTCTCAAACCCTGACCACCGGGAGTATGACCGCTGACCACCGGGATTGTCAGCACCAGCCACCGGGAGACACATCCGTGACAACTGGAAGTTTAACCCCTGACCACCGAGAGACTCACACATGACCTCCGGGTGTCCGAACCCTACCATTGGGAGTCTGACGCCGGACTACCTAGACTGTCACTCCTGGCTACCGAGAGTGTCACCCCGACCACCGGGACAAACAACCCCTGACCACTGTGTGTGTGACCACTGAGAACCGGGGGAGTCACCACTGACTACCTGTGGCCTCACTCCTGACCACCTGTAGTCTCACTCTTGACCACCGTGTGTCTGACCCTGACCACCGGGACGATCACCTAACCACGGGGGTGTCACCATGCCACCGGGAGTCTGACCCCTGACAACCGGGAGTCACACACCTGACCACCTTGCGTGACAACCCTGACCACCGTGAGACTCACACGTGACCATCGGGAAACTCACACCTGACACCGGGAGCCTGACCCCTGACCACCAAGAGTGACACCCCTGACGACCAGGTGTGCCTGACACCTGAACACGGGATGTGGCACCCATAACAATAGCGAGTCTGAACCCTCACCACCGGGAAAAGTCACCCTTGACCACTGGGAATCTCACCCTTCACCACCGGGAGTCTGACCGCTGACCACCGTGAGTCTCACCCCTGACAAACGCGATTATCACCCGTAACCACCGGGAGTGTCACCACTGACCACCGGGAGTATCAAAACTTACCATCAGGAATCTCAACCCTCACCACGGGGACCATCACCCCTGACCACCGGGAGACTCACACTTCAACGCCAGGAGTCTGACCCCTGAACAACGGTAGTGTCACCTCCAACCACCGGGTTTCACACCTAGTCACAGGGAGAGTCAGTCTTGAACACCGGGAGTCTCACCCATAAGCAACGAGAGTCTGATCGCTGAGCACACGGAGAGTCCCCTCTGGCCACAGGGAGTGCCAAACTGACCACTGGGAGACTCAAACCTGGCTTCCAGGAGTCTCATCCTTCACTATCGGGTGTGTCACACCTGACCACCGGCAGTCTGACCCCTCTCTGCCAGAAGTATCACCACTGACCACAGGGAGGCTGATCGCCGACCACTGGGATACTTACCCCTGACCACCGGGTGTGTCATCCCTGACAAGCGGGAGACTCACACCTGACCACCGGGAATCTGATTGCTGACAACCGGGAGTGCCACCACTGATCAACGGCAGTCTGACTGACCTCTGACCACTCGGAGTGTCACACCATCTCCACCGGGTGTCTGCCACTTGAACACGGGTGTGTCACCCATAACAATCGGGAGTCTGATCCGTGACAACAGGGGTCTGACCGCTCACAACCGGGACGAACACCCTGACTACCGTCAGTCTGAACTTTGACCAATGGCGGTGTTAAAACAGGCCATCTGGCGTCTCAACCCTGCCTAGGGAGTGTCACCTCTGAACATCAGGAGTGTCACACATGACCACCGTGGACTGACCCACACCACCACGACTGTCACCCCTCACCACCGGGAGTCTCACCATGGCCATAGGGAGTCTGACACTTGACCACAGGGAACCTCACTCCTGACCACCGTGAGACTCACCCGTGACCTCCGGGATACTGACTCTTGACCACCGGGAGACGCACCCTTAACAGCCAAAATTCTCAAATCTGACCACCGGGAGTGTCAGTGTTGACAACTGGGAGTTTTACACCTGAACATCGGGAATGTCACCCCTGACCACTGGGAATCTCACCCATAATCAGCGGGAGCTTGACAACTGACCACTGGGAGTCTCACACCCGACCGGCTGCAGCGTCACCCGTGGCCACCGGGAGTGTCAAACCTTACGACAGGGAGTGTCACCCCTGACCACCGGGGACTATCGCACTGGGACAACTGGGACAATGACCACCGGGAGTCTGACAACTGACCACAGGGAGTCTCTCTCATGACGACCAGGAGTGTCACACCTGATCACCGGCAAACTCAGCCGTGACCACAGGGAGAGTCACCCCTGAGCACCGGGAATCTGATCCCTGACCATAGGGAGTATCTCCCGTCACCACCAGGGGTCTGAGCCCTGACGACCGGGAGTGGAACAACGGAATCTCGGGAGTGCCACACTGACCACAGGTGAGTATCATTCCCGGCAACCAGGAGTGTGACCACTGACCACCGGAGTCTGACACCTGACCACCGGGAGCGTCATCCCTGACCACCGGAAGGCTCACACCGGCAAAATCACCCGTGACATTGATAGAGTTACCCCTGCCCAACGGATGTCTGACATGACCACTGGGAGTCTGACCCTTGACCATCGGGAATGTCACCCTTAGTCACAGGGATTCTCACCTTTGACCACCGGGAGGGAGTGTCACCCCTGACCAACGGGAGACTCACCGGTGACCAACGGGAGACTAACCAATGAACAACGGGAGTCAGAACGCTGTCCACTGGGAGTGTCATCCCTGACCACAGGCAGTCTGACCCTGACCACAGGGAGTGTCAACCCTGGCCACCCGGAGTGTCAGCCCTGACCACCGGAGTCAGACCCTTGGACACTGGGAGTATGACACTTCACAACCGGGATTGTCAACCCCTGAACACCGGGAGACTCACCGATGACCATGGGAGTCACACACTTGACCACCGGGAGTCTGCCCCTGACAACTGGGAAACTCACACCTGACCACCAGCAAACTCACCCGTGACCACAGGAAATGTTACCAATGACCAGCGGGGGTCTGACCACTGACCACACAGAGTATGACCTCTAACCATCGGGAATCCACCCCGAGCCACACGGAATGTCACCCCTGACCACCGGGTATCTCACCCCTGACCACCGGGTATCTCACCCCTGACCACCGGGAGTCTGACCGCTGACCACCGGGACTGTCATCCCTGACCAACGGCACTGACCCCTGACTAGTGGGATTGTCACACCAGACCACTAGGAGTGTCGCACATGACCACCGGGAATGCCACCCCTAACCACTGGGAGTCTCATATGTGACCACCGGGAGTCTCACCCATGACCAGCGGGAACCTGACAGCTGACCACTTGGAGTCTCTCACCCGAACGGCGGCAGCGTCACCCGTGGCACCGAGTGTGTCACCCCTGACTACCAGGGAGTATCACGCTGGGCCACCGGGAGACTGACCCCTGACCACCGGGAGTATCTACAGTGACCATCAGGAGTCTGACGGCTGAAACCGGGAGTTTCACTCCTGACCACTGGGAGTCTCACCGCTAGCCACCGGGAGCCTGTTTCACATCTGACCAACAGGACACTCACTGGTGACCACCGAGAGACTCACTTATGAAAAAGCGAAGTCAGAAGGTTAACCACCGGGAGTATCATCCCTGACACACAGGCCGTCTGACCCTGACTACAGGAAGTGTCAAAACTGACCACAGGGAGTCTCAACCCTCGCCACCCATAGTGGGAGTTTCACACCAGAACAACAGGAGAGTCAAACATGACCACCAGGTGTCTGACCGTTGACTACCGGGGGTATCACCCCGTACCACGGAAAATCTCATCCCTGACCACCCGGAGACTCATCGTGGGACCACCAGAAGTGTCACCCATGACCAGAGGGAGTCTGACCCCTGACGACCAGGAGACTCACACCTCACCGCCAGGAGTCTGACCCATGACCATGGGAAGTGTCTCACCTGTACACTGGGATTCTGAACGCTGACCACCGGGACGATGCCACCTGGCAACAGCAGTGGCAGCTCTGGCCATCGGGAGTGTCACTCCGACCACCGCGAGTGCCACCCCTGACCACCGGCGAGTATCACCACGGCCCACCAGGAATTTGAGCCCTGACTACCGGGAATCTCACCTCTGACCACCGACACTGTCAGAACTGACCACCGGCAAACTCACCCGTGACCACAGTTATAATTACCCCTCACCACCGGGAATCCGACCCATTATCACCGGGAGACTTACCCCAGACCACCGGATATTTAACCCCTGACCACCGAGAGTGTCGCCGCTGACTACCGGCAAAGTCACCGGTGACCACACGCAGTGGTACCCCTGACCAGCGGGAGTCTGACCGCTGACCACTGAGAGTCTGACCCCTGACCATCGGGAATGTCACCTGTAACCAAGGGTGCCTCTCTCCTGAATACCGGGAGGCACACCTGACTACCGGGAGTCTCACCCCTTACCACCGGGAGTGTCACCGCTGACCAGCAGGAGACTCACACCTCCCCGCCATGAGTGTAACCCCTGACCACCGCGAGACTCACCCGTGACCACCGGGATTGCCACACATGACCTCCGGCAGACTGACTCCTGACCACCAGAGTTTGACCCTTGACCACTGGGATTCTGAAACCTGATTACCGGCAGGAGCAGAAGACTCACCCATGACCACCGTGATTCTGACCGCTGCCACCGGGTCTGAGCTATGGCCACTGGAAGTCTGAACCCTGACCAACGGGGGTGTCATCACAGGCCACGAGGAATCTCAGCACTGACCACCGGGAGGCGAACTCCTGACGACAGACAGTCTGATCCCTGACCACCGGCAGTCTGAACTCTGAGCACCGGGAGACTCACCGCGACTACTGGGAGACTTTCCTCGGACCGATAACGTCACCGCTGACCAGCGAGAGACAGACCTCACCACCAAGTGTCTAACCCATGAAAACTGGGATTATGACCTCTGACCACCGGGAGTCTGACCCCTGACCACTTGAGGTTCACACATAACCACCGGGAGTGTCACCTTTACCACCGGAAGTCTCACCACTGACAAATGGGAGTCTGACCTCTGACCACCGGGACTGTCACTCTGACCACCGTCAGACTGAACCATGACCGGTGTCTCAACCCTGTCCCCCGAGAGTGTTACCACTGAAAACCGGGATTGTCACACATGACCACCAGGGTATGACCCCAAACCACCGTGAGCTTCACCCCTGACCATTTGGAGTGTCAGCTCTCACCACGAGGAGTCTCACCATGGCCACAGGGAGTATGACCCGTGACCCCAGTAACGCTCACCCCTGACCACCGAGCGACTCAACCGTGACCACCGGGATGTCACCCATTACCACCGGGAGACTGACTCCTGACCACCGGGAGTCTGACCCACGACAACCGGGATTCTGAAACCTGAGCACCGGGAGACTCACTCATGACCACCGTGTCTCACCTTTGCCACCGGGAGTCTGAACAATGACCACCGCCATTGTAACCCCTGATCACGGGAGACTGACCCCTGTGGGTATCACACACCTGACTACCGGCAGTCTGAACCCTGACGACCAGGAGACTTACACATCACCGCTAGGAGTCTAATTCCAGAACACCGGGAGTGTCTCACCTGAACGCCGGGATTCTGAACCCTGAACACCGGGAGAATCCCACCTGGCAACATGCAGTGTCACCTCTGGCCATCGGGAGTGTCACTCCGACCACCGGCGATTATCACCACGGACCACGAGGAGTTTGAGCCCTGACCACCGGGAATCTGAACCCTGACCACCGGAACTGTTACAACTAACCACCGGCAAACTCACCCGTGACCACAGGTGGAGTTACCCCTGAGCACCGGGAGTCTGACCCATTACCACTGGGAGACTGACCCCAGACCAAAGGGTGTGTAACACGTGACCACCGGGAGTGTCACCGCTGACCACCGGCAAAGTCACCCCTGACCATAGGCAGAAGTACCCCTGACCAGCGGGAGTCTGACCCATGACCATCGGGAAGATCACCGCAAGCCAAGGGAGTGTCACCCCTGAATATCGGGAGGCAAACCCCTGACCACCGGCTGTCAGACCGCTGACCACCGGAAGTGTCAACACTGAACAGTGGCAGTCTGGGCCCCGACGACTGCGAGTGTCACACCAGACCACCAGGAATGTCATACATGTCTAGCGGGAGTCTGACCACTGAGCATCGGGAAACGCACCACTGAAAACTCGGGATTCTTAAACCTGCCCACAGAGTGTGTCACCCCGGCCCCCGGGAGTCTCACCCATGACCAGCGGGAGCCTGACTGCTGGTAGTCTCACACCCCACCGGTGGCAGAGCCACTCGTGGCAACCGGGAGTGTCAACCCTGACCACAGGGAGTGTCATCTCTGAACACCGAGAGTGTCAGCATTGATTTTTCGGAAGTATCACCCATGACCCCGGGGGAGTATCACCCCGGAACACCGGGATACTGACCCCTGACCACCAGGAATATGACACCTGACTACATGGAGTCTCTGCCCTGACCACCGGGTGTGTCACACGTGATCACCGGCAAACTCCCCCGTGACAACAGGGAGAGTCACACCTGAGCACCGGGAATGGGACCCTTGACCACCGTAATGTCGCCCGTGACCACCAGCAGTCTGACCATTGAAAACGGAGTTTCACCCCTTACCATCGGGAATCTCACCCTTGTCCGTTGGGAGTCTGACTCCTGAACACAAGGAGACTGCCCCCGACAACGGGGATTCTCACCCCTGGCAACCGGGAGACTGACCAATGACCAATGAGAGTCAGAACGCTGTCCACCGGCAGTGTCATCCCTGACCACAGGTAGTCTGACCCCTGACCACAGGAAGTGTCAAAACTGACCACAGTGTCTCAACCCGAGCCACCGGGATGTCACCCCTGGCCACCAGTGGTGGCACACCTGGCAACCTGGAGTCTGACCCCTGACCACCGGGAGACTCACACATCACCAACAGTAGTCTGCACCCAAACGAAGCGTAGTGTCACCTCTGACCACCAGGAGAATCACACCATGCTATACGGAGTGTCACCCCTAAACACTGCGAGTCTCACCCATGAGCAATGGGTGTCTGACCGCTGACCACATAGAGTGTTACTACTGACCACAGGGAGTGTCAGAACTGACCACCGGGAGACTCAACCCTGACATCCGGCAGCCTGACCCCTGACCACCTGGAGTGTCACCCCTCACCACTGGGAGTCTGACAGTGGCCACCGGGAGTCTGATCCCAGACCTCCGGGAGTCTCTCCCCTGACTACCGGGGGTATTACGCCGGGCCATCGGGAGACTGACGCTTGACCAGTGTCAACTTGGTAGTGACTTCCTCTACCCGAAAAATATCCGAATCGTGGCAGTCCACACAAAATACCTGTTTTCTTTTGCAGGTCAACAACAGAGTGAAATCCACTTCTTTTCACCTTAGAGCATCCGTAATCTGGTCCTCCACACAAAATACCTGTGGTCCTCTAACAGGTTAACAACAAAGTGGACTTCACGGCTTACTCCCAAAAATCCGTCCGTGGATTGTAGTGACAGTCACAGTTGTTGTTGCTCATCCATCGAAAGAGAAAACAAGAAAACAAGCAGGCTCCTCTCTCTCTCTCTCTCTCTCTCTCTCTCTCTCTCTCTCTCTCTCTCTCTCTCTCTCTCTCTCTCTCTCT
>JAUZTB010001025.1:0-14787 GCA_034780895.1 Rhynchobatus australiae
CAGGAAGGATGCCGAGTCTTTGAAGAGGGTGCCGAAGTTCCAGGATGCTGCTTGGATTAGACGGCATGTGCTGTTGGTAGAAGTTGGACAAACTTGGGTTGTTTTATTTGGAGCGTCGGTGGGTGACGAGAAAATTGATAGTCGTTCATAAGATGACGAGAGCCATAGATAGAGTGGACAGCCGGAATCATTTTACCAGGGATGAAATGTCTGATAGTAAATGCCTTTAAGGTGAGAGGCGGCAAATTCACAAAAGAAGCGTTCGGCAAGTTTATTTACACAGAGTGTGCTGGGTGCCTGGATTGCTCTGTCGGTTGTGGCAGTGTGAGGGAAATTCGATTTGGGCACGTGGATGAACAGAGAATTGAGGAATACGGACAATGTACAGGCAGAAAAGATTAGTTTAGCTCAGCATTTACAAACTTGTTTAATTAGTTCGGCACAAAATCGTGGGCCGAAGAGACTGTTCCTCTGCTGTACCTTGTTTTCTAATCCAGGCCTCTGGATCTGTCAATTAAAATCTCAGACAGCGGAAATTAATTCTGCCGGGAAGAACCGACCGAAGATAATTCAAATTCAAATTCAAAGTCGAGTTTATTGTCAGATGCACAAGTACACGAACGCACAGGTGCAAATAAAAACGTACTGGCAGCGGCATCACAGGCACATCGCGTTATATAAGCAGCATTTTCAAGCGAAACAAATAAAACTGAAATTATGTAGAATTTGCACAAGAAAGAAAAAAACACATTTAGAACAAAATAAAGACACAGAGTTGAGAAGATATTCTTTACGGTTCATAATTCCCAGCCTGATACTGTAAGTTTACACCTTGCGTTGAGGGCGTTGGAGAGACGAGATTGGTTCAGGCGGCGGAGCGTCGCTGATTTCGCAGCTGCACTCAGTGCATCCTACTATGATTTCGCAGCTGCGCTCAGTGCATCCTACTATGATAATGCAGGGTGATTTCACCAGCTCCTTCAGCTGTTCCCTGGACTTAGTCTGTGTCACCGCGTAAAGAGCCGTGTTTGTGCAGCAGCTCAGAATCTGCAGCATGGGGCTCAGTTGCCTTGTGGCATCAGATGGCAAAGGAGTCGCTTGAATGAACCACAATCGGAGCCATAGAGAATTCACCGTAAACAGCGCCCACAATAGGATGAAATTTCCTGACACAACCAGCAGTAAAATGAGGGATTTCCTGCGGCTCTCCATCTCCGGGTCTCTGGGACTCTCCCCACTGATGGGACCCCGCAGTCTCCTGCGGGATCTGCTTGCCACTAAAACGTGTCTGATGGTCAAAGCATTGAGCAGGATAATGAGGACAAATGGGATCACAGGCGTGAGGAGGTAATGGAGGAACTCGGCTGCGTTCCATGCCACCGACAACAGAACACCGCGTCTGTTCGAGCAAACCCAAGGCATATTAGCCATCATGTAGAATCCTGAGAGCATGAAATACCAGAAAATATTCTTTAAACAGTGCAGCATGGACACCATCCCCAGAACCACAGCCGCAGTTCTCTCGCTGCAATACTTCGCTTTCAGCTTCTGACAGCAAATGGCCACAAATCGATCAAAGGTGAAAACGACGGTGAACCAGAGAGAATAGTCGGTGGCTGCGTGAAGCAGGACGGCGTGGATATTACACACGGGGATGTACCTCAGGAAGGCAAGCCATTCCCAATATACAATCGGAATCTGCCTCAGCATCAAGTTGAGGACAACGACCAGTAGATCCGCCTTTGAAATGGCCACGAGGTAGAGAGTGACGCCTTTGGAGAGACCGCACTTCCCCCACGAAGGGACCACAATCGTCAGCACGTTCACTGTAAGGAGGGAAATAAACACAAACCTGACAGCGGTTTCTGAGCAACGTTCGCAGATTCACAGAGAGGGAAATCAAATGTAGCAACCTGTTCCTGGTTTCAGAGTTCGAGGTGGTTGTGCCCGACACCGGGGTTGTCTGCTGGAGACGGGAATTATAGATGAGTGAAAGGAACCAGTATCTGGAAAATAACGGCATCACCTCAAATCAACATTCAGGTGAGAAGCGGTGGTTCCGTGGTTCGGTGAAGATGCCTAATGAGTGAACAATTCCTTCCGTGTTCCAGTTAATAAAGATCATAGTCCTCACTATCTGAGCTTGGGTTGAGGAGAGGTCAGTGTGCGAAATCAGCCGAGGCTCCTGATCCTGATCAGTGCTCAGTGCTCTGTGAAAGCGACACTGATCATTTTGTGGTGACCGGGGCTCAGACTGGGTTGGAGATCCGGTCACTCTTCCTGCTCTTTGTGCAACCACTTTGTTTTGGTTGTGAGTGAATCAGCCCAGGTTTCACCCTCTATTTATGACCCTGTGAACTAGCGTCAGTGAGTCGGGGCCTCCACCTTCTGCTTGTTCGGAGCAGGACGCAGGCACACTGGAGGTTGTGGTGAAATCTGATCAGATCTCCGGTGCAGCAGTACGATTCAGCCGCACGTAGTGCCCGGCAGTGGGACGTCGGCGGTGGGAAACTTCCAGAGTTTGCGGATTAAAATTAGCCCATAATTAATACAACAATATCCGTTTACTGTTTGCGGCAGAGTTCCGATAGCTGGGATCACCAGTCGCAGCAGCAGTGAGGAGAGCGGATATTCCAGGAACGGCAATGCAGACAGCAATGGTTTATCGAACAAATAAATGCCGTTGGGGACGTGCCTAATATGAGAATATCGCATCGAGATGTGCAGGATAAATAACACGGATCAGGTATTTTTATTGCATCTCACTCAACCGGAGCTCAGTTTGTGAGGACACTCCGCTTTCTTATCCAGAACACTTCATCGAGATCCTTGACCACTGCTTATCACCTGCTTGTTAGTTGAGTCCTTGGACAGGGACTTACCTGGAACAGCAACAAGTGTAAGGATGGGACAATAGACGGGCTGAATAGTCAGGAGCACATAACTGATCCGATCGTCCACTGTTATCCAAGCAGAATTCCATAAAATATATTGCGCATTCGGGAAGACACCCCGCCCCGTCGCTGTAACATCCAACTCTCCTGTTTCCATATCCAGACTCATTCCTTTAACACCTCACTCCGCTGTTCCCAGATTCCAATCGGACACCAGAACTTCACAGTCAACAATTTACAGATTCCATCCGTTCATCTAACATCCCACTTTATTGTTCGCAGCTCCGGAATTACCTTCTTCCGCCGTGCAGCTACTGTTCTTTGTCAGTGACGGAGGGACTGCTCCGACTGACAGTGTGAGACTTCATCGAAAGGAACGGATGTTAAAAGCAGTGGGGAAACTCTGATGAAATAACCGGGCTCCGTGAAGACTGACGTTAATTACACTCTCTGAACAAACATCTGCGGTTAACTCCTTTGTATCCGGACGGCTGGAGTAACACGTGAAATAAACGAGACAGAAGTGTCATGATATCCAGGATTCACACCTTGGCACCCGGACATTCTGTCTTTTCTCCCCTCCCAACGGGCAGGAGATCCAAAAGCCTGAAAGCATGTACCACCAAGCTCAATCACAACTTCCATCCTGCAGTTATAGGACTTTTGTACGGTTGCCACTTACCATTAGATGGACACTTCACCTCACAATATCTGTCTCTAATGACCTCCCACCTCTTTGTCTGCCTGCACTGCACTTTTTCTGTGACTGTAGCACTTTATTCCGCATTCAGTTATTGTTTCAGCTTGTACTACATCAAAGCTATCTCTCAATGAATTGATTTGTATGAACGGTGTGCAAGACAAGTTGTTTTCGCTGTACCTCGTGTGGATGTGCAAAAATAAACCATTTTCGGACTGCTCAGTGAGATGGACCAACAGGGCCATGGAGCAGTCTGTATGGCCAAATGTGTTAGCGGGTGTGATCCGGAATTCCGTGGACTTTTGACAGTTCCCTGAAAGTGAAAGATCTGGATGAATCCTTTCTGTGGATGAGAGGATGGAGATTGAAACTCGGGAATTTTGAGTCATTTAATCTGACGTCACTGCGAGGGCGAAGGCTGGAATGGATGATTCGACGGCCTTGGGAATTATGCGAGGTCAATTTGTTTTACTCTGACCTGGACTTGGGACCAAATCTCTGAAAACATCGGACGATCCGACGAAAAGTCCTTCCGCGCACTTTAATCTTTTGGCATCTTGTTATTGATTCACCTGCCCTGGAACAAAATTTTTCGAGAACAATCCTGTCTGTTCCTCTTATGATATGATACATTCCGCTCCGGTCACCTTGCAGGGAAAACAAGCCGAACCTGTGCAGTCTCTCGCCATAATCTCCAAAACAGGCAACATCCCAGGGAGTCTCCTCTTTTCTCTTCCCAGAGGAATCGCATCCCTGCAAAACTGTGATGACCAGAATTACACACACTGCTCTCGTGCGGCACAAACAACGTTTTGTTGAGATGTACTTGAACGTTCCCGCTCTTATATTCCATTTCCTAACCTGTGACGCCTGGCATGCCGTTGGCCTTTATCACAGGACGATCGACCTGTGTGGCCACTTTCAGGGAACCGTGGAGTTGGACCCCGTTCTCTGCTCGTTAGCATTCCTTCTGTGTCCTCATATACACTGTACTTGTTGGGAATACATTCCATCTGCCAATGCTCCGACCGAGTTTCTAACTGATCTATGTCCTGTTGTATCATCAAAGAACCTTCTCGCTATCCAAAACACAGCTGTTTTTTTTTTGGATCGTCTGCAAACCTTCTGACCGTTGTAGTTTGGATGCTGAAGAGTGTCAGAGTGACAGAGAGCGAAATGGTCTATGAATAGCGGCATTCTTGCATCCAGAGAGATTGACATCCAACCCCAAATCGGAATTATTTTTGTAAACTAAAATGATTTCAGAGGAGAATCGGACTGTCTCTCGGGTGTGATGTGAACACAAATCATCGACATATTCTGTTGTCCGATGTATTCGCACCACAGATTTATTAAATATTCCTTGTGTATAAATGAAACAACACAATCTGTACTATTCTTTAAAGTCAAATGAAAGCCGAGTTGATTTCCACGTGCACAAGTACATGTCCGCACAGGTGCAGTGACAAACTTACTGGCCGCAGCATCACAGCCACACAGCACTACTAAAGCAGCATTCACAAGAAAATCATAAGTGTCAAATTACACACAGTTTTATTGGAAAGAAAACAATTCGAACAAAAAAAAGTTCCTTTACGTGTTGCAAATCTGCAGTAATTAGCGTTCCTCTCAGGAGTGAGGTAAACACTCATCATTCAGGTATACTTTTGTCAGATTTATTCGCACCATAGATCAATAAAATATATGCTGCGTTTAAATTATACAGGAGGATCTGTGCATCGTGTGTGTTCTCTAAGGATTGAAACAACTCTGTAAGAAAATAAATAATTAAACGATAATGTGTAAACCTGTCCGCTTCGTTGAATGTTTTCCTTTGGTGACAGTCGTTTCTTGTCCACGGGACGTTTTAATATAAAATAGGAGGAATCGTTCAAATCAATCTCCAGCCGGAATACATTTTGCATCTGCATGATACTTCTGGAGCGGGCAAGACTCCATCTCCTCTCGAGAAATCCGGCTCGGTAATTGACTGAAGTGTCAATGGGGGAGAACTTTGGGCTCAGTGACCGAAATTCTGTGAGATTTAATATGGTGCTGGAGAAGTTAACGCAGGTCAACAACTTAAAGCCACAAATTTGGACAAGTTAGATGTTGTGCCGACATTTTATTCTGATCGATGATCTATCTAACCCTTCCCTCCCATATTGCTCCCCATTTCTCCATCATTCATTTATCTATGAGGTTCTGTCCCAACAACTTCCGCACGCAGTGCTTCCACGCACCCACCACTCTCCAGCTCAAAAAAGGCTTACCTCTGACATACGCCGTATACCTTCCTCAGATCACCTTAAGATTAGGTCCCATCGTGTCAGCCATTTTCGCACATGAGGAGGGTCTCTGACTCTGCACTCGATGTATGCCCCTTATTATCTTATACACATGTATCACGTCACATCTCATCCTCCTTCTCTTTAAACGGACACGTCTGATCTCACTCAACCTATCCTCATTTGACATGCTCTCCAATCCCGTCAACATCCTGGTAAATCCCCTCTGCACCCTCTCCAGAAGTTCAACATGATGAGGAGACTAGAGCGGAAAACAGTATTCCAAGTGTGGTCTAAACAGAGCTCTATAGAGCTGCAACATCATCTCGCGGCTTTTAAACTCAATCCCCCGACTAATGAAGGCCAACACTCCAGAAGCATTCTGAACAACCCTATTGACCTGCGCGGCAACCATGATAGTTCTGTTAGATATAATCTGTGCTCACAATCACCACGACAGAGAAAAAGTCGTGGAAACAAGAAAACCATTTATTTACGAGTCTGCAGAGTCGGGTGCCTCTCGCCCTTGAGACACACCAAGGCAAGGCGAATCCCCTTCCTTTATACACAGCAAAGTTGAAGACACATACTCCACTTCTGACTCAACCTGGTGGTTAACCTGGTGGTTAACCTTTAGGTTATCCTGTACGAGTACACCCAGGTCCCTTTGCACTTCAGTACTTTGAATTCTCTCACCTTCTTGATAATAGTCCGCCCGCTTATTTCTGTTCCCAAAATGTACGACTGCACATTTATCTACATTAAATCTCATCTGCCATTTCCTAGACCAATCTTCCAAACTAACTCGGTCACCCTGCAAACTTCTCGTCTCCTCAATGCTCTCTACTCCTCCACCTATCTTGGTGTCATCTGCTAACTTAGCCACAAATCCATTAAATCCATTTTCCAAATCGTCTATGCGCAAGGTAAAAACAAGCGGTCCCAACATCGACCCTTGCGGTACGCCACTGGTAACCGGTAGCCAACCAGAGCGGGATCCTTTTATTCCCACCCTCTGTTTTCTGCCAACCAGCCAGTGCTCCACTCATTCTGTTATCCTACCGGTGATTCTATGGACTTTATTGATAAGTCTTTTGTGGGGCACCTTGTCAAATGCCTTTTGAAAGTCTAAATACACGACATCTGCCTCCTCTCCCTTATCTACTCTGCCTGAGATTTCTTCAAAAGACTCCAATAGGTTAGTCTGGCAAGATCTTCCTTTCACAAAGCAAAGTTGGCTAGGACTTATCTTGCCATTCACCTCCAGATATTCAGTAACCTCATCTTTGAGGATCGATTCTAATATCTTCCCTACCACTGACGTCAAACTAATGGGTCTGTAATTCCGTTTATGTTGTCTCCCGCCCTTCTTGTACAGTGGTATACAGGTGTATATCTGCTTCAAACCAAGTTACTGAAAGCTGACAAAATAGTGACAGAAAGGAAAGTTTTCATATTTGTGCAGGTCAAGTGGAGGAAGAACATAGTGCCGGTAACAGGGAACAATACTGCAACGGGGTGAAACAATGGCTGCTGCAAAACAATTCCAGCTCTAGATCTTGTTCAGGAAGTAGAATTGGATTGTTCCTGGTTGGAACCTAAGTAGCCAGCAGACACAATGAGAGGCATTAAGTGGTGGGGAAATATGATGATCTGTTGGAGACCTGGCTCCTTAACACTGCACGCAATAATCTGACACGTTATATTCTTGTATTTCACAGCGAACTGGAGGAGGTTGTGGGAAGAACTTCAGCTCTTATCCCACTGAAAATTGAAATCCTGCAATTGCTAAGCAAGCAGAGCTTAGAGGAATGGGAAATATCATCGAAATTCACAACAAGCTCAAATGACGTAAGAAGTTAAAACTGGAGAGGATTTTGCCTGAAACTAGGAAGTCAAGAACCAGGAAGCATAAATTCAATATAGAAGTTGGTCGTTTCGGACAGATGTTTGGATAAATTTGCTCGGTCAGAAGTTGATATTTTCTCCGTCAGCCGGGGGTCAGTTGACTCTGGAAGGGAGCTCGAGGTATTTATTCAAACGAGATATCATTTTTCCAGTATATTAAAGGAGTCAATGGTCGTAGTGACAGTGCTAGAAAACATCGCCGAGAATGAAGATAAGCCATGTTCGTTGTGAATGGCAAAGAAGGCTCACAGGGACGGATGGTCTGCCCGTGCTCCTATTGATATTCTTCTGTTCTCAATGGAAGGCGTTTACCGGGTAAGTCTGGAAGCAGTACAGTCACATTAATGCACTTTGTTTTGACCCAAGTCAAGCAGAGTCTTGAAAATGCCGAACAAGAAGCTGGGGCCTTCATCAAGTGTTCAGTAAACAACATCACCCTGTTATCCGACAGGTACTGACGTAAAGTTCCAAATCATCCAGCGAGGTGAAATTTCTCGAATCACGCCAAACCAAAGAGGCTCTTGAACTCTATTCCTATTATCAAATAAGAACACTCTTCTCTTCCTGCCATCGAAACATTATTTATATTGTCTGAATGCAAGAAAGTCAATAGCACGCAATTTGATCAACCTGTTCTTTCCGGATATATAAAGAACAACACTTCAGATACACTACGTGAGGCCCAGAGAATGGAAGAGAAATGCTGTCAGCAATCAGCAGTAATTATACATATCAATTTCAAGCGGATGATAATTTTAGATTTCAATGCTTTGGATTGATAACTGAAAGGATGCGGGATGAAAACGCGTCTCACACCAGATGGAAGTGTGAGACCCCCTCGAAGAGACTTCCAACCCCCTCGAAGATCGTCACGTCAGGGTATTGTATAAAAATCAATAAATGTGTCGTCTTCCTTTGTTATCACAATGGTCAATTTATTTCACTTCTTTTTATCCCCCTCTCTCCATCTCAATACTTCCAACCAGTGCAGTGAAATGACACAATTTTCAAATAATAATTATGTATACTTTTTAGATAATAATTTTCATCAGTGAAATTATATGTTACGATTTATTGTTACCACACAAATGTAAAATAATAGAGGCAGAGTTAAAACATAGTTGCGCCATATTGTCATGACATAGATGAAACTGCTGTTGCAGTTTCATTCGGATGCCAAATCTTAGAGCTGGACAATTGTCCAGCAGGACAATTAGTACTGTATCTTTCGTGAGCTGTCGTTGCTTCCATGGAAAAACAGTCATATATGCGTGTTCACTGTTTCCCGTTCTGCGTTGTGATCTCAATCGGACAGATTCATTTTCAAAAATAAAATACCCCTTTACATACCTCATTTAAGAATTAGGTTTGTCTTTATTTCGGCATAGTGGTGTTCATTCCATATAAATGCTCCTTTGAAAAGTTATGATCATGCATAAACCCTTATTTTATTTTATTTTGTTCCGTTATCATAGCTTAGGCAAACCAAAGTGCACAGACACTACACATTCTCGGTTTATCTGCGTGTTTTCACTTCCCGCATATGGCTTGGACCATTCTTTTATGCACCATTAATGATATAAACTAACGAGCATGTAGATAACCATTAGTGTACCTCGAGAAAGGTGGGTCAAGGGGAGTGGACACACTCGTTCAGTGAGAGTGAGCAATAAATATAATCGGTTCCTAATCGGTTCCTGACCTCCATTCGATTTATTGAAAAGTGTAAATGTTGAACATTTTGAACATATATTAACATCATAACCTTAAATCAACTGAGGTAAAATTTGTTTTGCACAGTGTGATCAAATATATGAATAATTAAAACCAATGAGTAGTGTTCATTGCACCCAAGGGGATTCGTTGAAGTACAAATAGCACTGCTTCAGAAAACAGGAGGCTGCATAACTGACAAATTAATCAGAAACGTCGCTTCCTTCCGATATGGGAAAACCTGTAATCCTGCTGATAGAAGGCATTTCCTATCCCATTCTTGCAATAATTGGAGTTCCTGGTAAGCCATTTATGGAATAGTATTAGAACATTTTGGTGCATTTAACTTTCCGACATTATCAACAAATAGGGAAATGATCGGAGGTACATGCAGATTCTGTGATTTTAATAACGCAAATACCTTATTGAAAGGGCAAATATTGTTACCATTTGGTATCAACAGTATTAACGATTCGTGATGTTGTTTTGGAATTCTATTTAAAATCATGCTAATAATACTTGTGTATATTAAACAAAAACAAACTAATATATTCTCTCATATGTATGCGCACGCAGCAGCAAGCAAGGAGTTTCCTTCATGCTTGCAAAAATTACTCTGCCTTAAGGAGATGGATTGCCTCACTCCTCGGCTTGTATCCTACCCACAAATGCAATCAGCTGTATAGTCAATGGCCACTGAGGCACACAGATACCAAAGATGTGTGGATTCATGGCAGGTGAAAGAGAATGGAAATTGTTCTCAGCAGTTGCTGCATGAATCAAAATTTGCGTCTCCGGAGCGAGAGGGCAATTCATTGCCAATTTAAGTTTCCATGCATGCAAAGCGTTAGCAGGTTATTTTTCACTGAAGGTTTGATTATTTTGACACGTTAGATGGCAGGATCTTTTGATCAGATGCTAAGTGATTGGTCTCAGTGTTTATCTTGACGTAAATAATTCACGCAGGAGACAGGTGAATAACTGTTCCTCGCCTTGCACAGTAAATTGTCGAGAAATCATTATTTGGTGATCACTTGTGAGAGAAAGCACAGGATGACAATATGGTAAATATTATCATATGTTTATAGATGTAAAAAGTATAAAGTATTGCAGACATCATCCTCTCCGTTCTTTGTAAGGTTAAGTATTTATATGGACGTTTTACGTTTCTCCAATGAGTACAGAATGGTACGTTTTAAATATGCAGTCTGGACAGAAATTGAAATGTCGGTACAGCTAAAAAGTGCAGTTTTAATGTAAATCCACAGCTCCAATTAGGCCATAAGGGTGTAACGTTGTCACAACTGTAATTTGCGCACATGTTGGAATTAAACAAATCGGATGATTCACTTCTGCAATAACAAATATACTCATGACTGAATCGGAGTAACACAAATTACAGCAGCAGCGAAGAAAAATGTAAAATTTTCATCGTCCAATATTCGAAAAAATGCTTTCCCTTCAATTTAAGAACGAGTTTGTATATTGAGCAGCAGTTTTGTATAAATTACGATTGTTCATTTCCAAAGAAAAATCATCATACTTTTTATTCGGTATTCTTTATTTTCGAAAAATTGTTAGCTATCTGTGTGGAAATTGAAGATGACTCATAAACATGGTCCAACAGCTACCTTTCAGAATAATTCGGATTACTCATACAATTTCCTGTCCACAATTACAGCAAACCTGGTGACAATCTTCATCCTGTCCACTAGAAATTGTGGTCTGTCGAGCTGCATCATCCGATATCTGGTATGGATGGCAGTAGCTGATTTAGTTGTCTTGATAGTTGATGCAATTCTGTATGAGATGAAAGAGGCATATTTTCCACATTCGTTCCTCAATTTCTCACCCCTTTGCTATCTTAATTTAGCCCTGCTTTATGCTAGTCTTGATTGCTCTGTATGGTTAACTGTCGCGTTTACATTTGATAGATTTGTGGCTATATTTTATCAGACGTTTCGAAGAAAATATTGCACAACAAAGAATGCATCAAAGATTATTACGGTCATTTATTTGCTTAGCATTTTGGAAAACATTCCATTCTGCTTTCTATATGAACCTCGTGATATAATTGACAACGTGCCATGGTCATGTCGTGTAAAATCTAGCTTCTACGCACCAACCCTTTGGGCTGCGTACCTCTGGGTTGAAACCATCATAACCCCATTTTCACCTTTTGTGTTAATACTCCTGTTGAACTCATTGACCATAAGACATATTATACTCGCCAATAAGATCAGGAGCAAACTTCCAGGAAGCAACAACGAAAAGAACCACTCCGACAAGAGATTGAGAACCGTAGGAAATCAATAATACTATTGATTGCAATATCTAGCAATTTTATTATTTTATGGACCGTAAATGTTGCCACCTTCTTATGTGTTCAGTTTACAAGCAGTCAGCTTGCAAAAACAAGTTATAATGACTCATTCACCATTGTAGAAAAAAAACAGGCTACCTGCTAAGATGTTTGAGTGCTTGCACAAACACTTTCATTTATGCGCTGTCCCAGTGCAACTTCAGGGAGGAAGTGAAGAATATGTTCAAATGCCCTCTTGTTCTCCTTAGTAATTTATGTAAATGAGTTTGCGATTTGATGACACTGAACGAAATTAATCCAGATAATTTGTGTGGTATCTTTTTGTTGGTATGCCTACACCGAAGCTTTCAAAATAAATATTACACTTTGCAATCTGCTGTAAGTTTCGAAAACTTCAGATAATACCTCATATTTTAAGATGTTGTAAGACACGTTTTTACTTATCTAAGAAAATGTTTTATGAGTTGAAATAAAATAATCGAGTTAAATATATCCGTTGTTATTCACTGAAGTAAACTCGATCCTAGTTTTGTTAGAAATGATTCGCCCCTTCAACGAAACGATGGAAAGTGGGCCCTGAGTGTGCAGGAGCATGACGTAAGCGGGAAGGTGCCGAAAATTTATAAAGGGCAAGGAACTTATCTGTGAGGACTCGATTCGATTGGACTCGGCAGATGTCGTAGCATTAAAGTTTTTTTTCTCTTTACCGTTTGGAAGAGCGGGGTCGAGTGCGCATGCGCTTGACATCATAGGCAGAGCGCGGAAAGTTTAAAAAGTGCAAGTAACCGACCTCTGAGGACTCGATTCGGCGGTATTCGGCAGACTTCGGAGCAGTTAATTTACTTTTTCTTTTTTACCGTTGGGAAGCCGGGACAGGAGTGCGCAGGGGCGTGAAGTCAGCGGGAGAGCGCGGAAAGTTTAAAAGGCAGACCGCCATCTCGACCGGGCAGCGGAGTGAGAGGGATCAGAGTGTCCTGGGCTTTGGCTCAAGGGGCTTCGGCGTAAAGGAGCAAGGAGGGTAAGTAGCTGGTAAATATGTAAAGGTAAGGTTTTCCTGTTGTCTATTATAGATTTTTAGGTGAGATTAATTAGGGAAGAAATGTCGTCAGATGAAGGACAAGGTCATATGCCGCAGTTGTTTGATGTAGGAGCTCGTGGACCTTGCTGTGGTTCACGAAGGCCTCATCTACAGTAAGCGCTTGAGGCTGGAGGAACTTCGGCTCAGAGTTGATGAGCTGGAGTGTCAGCTACAAATACTGCGCAGCATAAGGGAGGTAGAGAGTTATGTGGACGCAAAACATCAGGAGACAGTCACCCCCCTTCGAGCTGGAACTTCTGGGGTCCAGGTGTCAGAGAGAATGGTGACTGTCAGGGGAGGGAATGCGAAGAAGAATTCAGACAGGCAGACAAAGCAGGGAACCCCGGAGGCTGTTCCCCTCAGAAACAAGTTTTCCGCCTTTGAAGCTGTTGAGTGGTTGACCTGCCGGGGCTTAGCTGAAGTAACCAGGTCTCTGGCACTGGGATTGGTAGTGCGGCTCAGAAGGGAAGGGAGGGAAAGAGACATGCAGTGGTGATAGGGGACTCGATATTCAAGGAAACAGATAGGAGGTTCTGTGACAGTGAGCATGACTCCGGATGGTATGTTGCCGACCAAGTGCTGGGTTCCGTGGTATCACTGATAGGGTCTACAGGATTCTGAAGCGGGACGGAGAACAGCCATAAGTCGTGGGTCATGTTGGCACCAACGACATAAGTAGGAAGGGGGATGAGGTCCTGCAGAGTGAGATAGGTAGCTAGACAGAAGACTAAGGAACACGTCCTCAAGGGTAGCAATCTCGGGATTGTTGCCAGTACCACGCGATAGTGAAGGCGGCAGATAAATGCGTGGTTGAGAAGTTGATGCAGGAGGGAGGGTTTTGATTTATCAATCATTTGTATCTCTTCTCTGGAAGGTGGAACCTGCACAGAGAAGACGGGTTACACCCGAACCAGAAGGGGGCAATATCCTTGCGGCTCGGTTTGACAGGCTGGTTCAGGAGGGATTAACTAGTTTGTAAGGGGGGAGGGAACCGGAGAAGCAGGCCAGAGGAAGAAGGGCATGGAGAAAAGTTAGTTAAAACAGGTAGAGAGACATGGGGAAGGAGAAGCAGAGTAAAGGCGATAAAAGTAGTAAGGTGGATGGACAGAAGTGCGTTTACCTAAATGCAAGAAACGTCCGGAATAAGGTGGATGAACTGAGGGCTTGGCTAAGAATGGGAGACTATGATATTCTGGCTATTAAAGAGACGGGGCTGACGTCAGGACAGGAGTGGATATTCAATATTCCTGGTTTTCAGTGATTTAAAAGGGATAGGGAAAGGGCGAGAAGATGATGAGGGGTGTAGATACTGCTCAGGGACACGGTGACGGCTGTGGAAAGGGTGGATATTGCAGAAGGATCCCCTATATAGTCAATATGGGTGGAAATAAGAAACAAGAAAGGAGCAATTACTCCACGAGGAGTATTCCATGGGCTCCCCTGTGGCAATAGAGATATAGAGGGGCAGATTGGCAGGCAATGTTTGGAGAGAAGCAAAAATAACAAGGCTGTTATAATGAAGGCGTTAACTTCTCTAATATAGACTGGAACCTGCTTGGTGCCAAAGGTTTAGAGGGGACGGAGTTTGCTAAATGTGCCCAGGATGGATTCCTTACACAGTATGTCGACAGGTCGTCTCGAGGGAATGCCATGTTAGATCTAGTTTTAGGAAATGAACCAGGACAGGTAAAGGATACATTGGTAGGGGAGAATTTGGGGGACAGTGACCATTGCTCCATAACATTTAGAATTGTCATGGACAGGTGCAGAGAGGACAGGAAGATATTTAATTGGGGAAGGGCGAACTATGAGGATATAAGGCGAGAACTTGGGAGTGTAAATTGGGATGTCCTTTTTGAAGGGAAATGTACTACAGAGATATG
>JAUZTB010001108.1:0-14728 GCA_034780895.1 Rhynchobatus australiae
TGGGGAGGGTGGGGTTTTGTACCTTGGGTTATTTAGAATTTCATCACCACACCTTAACCCAGAACAACTTCTCCCTCTTTCTTGACCACCTCCGCTCATCCCCAGTGGACCTGACCCATCCTCACACAGGACTAATAAGGGAAGGGGAGAGGGGGCGAGGAAAGAGCAGGAAGGTCGAAGGATTTCTGGACTTCTGCCTTTCAAGACATAGAAGTAGGAGGAGACCATTCAGCTCCCTCATACCTGCTCTCTCATCCATGGTTGGAGTATTTATGGATGTATCTGATCTCTTGGTCCTGCAGCCTGAGGTTCGCACCTGCTTCAATAAGGCATCCATTGTCCCGGTGCCCAAGAAGGGCGAAGTGACCTCCCCCAATGACTACTGTGTCGCCTTCCCTCACTAACCCCATAACCATTGATTCCCTCAGTCATACTGAGCTACAGCACTGAAACAGGCCCTTCGGCCCACCGAGTCTGTGCTGACCACCAAGCACCCATTGTTACACTAATCCCACCCTAAACCATTTGATTCTCCCCACATTCCCATCAACTCCCTCCAGGTTCTACCACGGGGGCCAATTTCAAGTGGTCAACACACCCGCACGTTTTCGGGATGTGGGAGGAAACCGGAGCACCCGGCGTAAACCCACGCGGTCACAGGGAGAACGTACAAACTCCCCCACACAGACAGCACCAGAGGTTGGGATCGAACTCAGGCTCCTGAAGGCGTACCAGCCACGCCGGTCTGTCACACCAAATTTCTGAAAGCTCTTTAAGCCCCATTCTTCATTCAGCTTCTCACAAGTGATGAGATCATCGATCCCTCACATTTATGGAATGAGTTGTGTCATGTGAGCAGGTCCCTCAAGAATCATTTTATTAACATTACTGTAGACCTTTGTAACTTAGCAATATCTCTACTATTGATTGAAGAATGCAAATTATTGTTTTTTTTTTCGAAATTAATGTTATTTCCATTCACCACTATTCATCCAATAAAACACAATTTTCCAACTGCTATGTCTGGGTCCAATGATGATGTAAGACTGTTCTGGTACTGCTGAAATTTCGAAGAATGATTGGTGATCTTCATGAAGTGTGTAAGATCTTGACTGGAGCTGTGAAAGGGTAGATGGTGAGATGTTTCCTGTGGTGGGTGAGTCTCAAACAGGGGGACATCGTCACTAGATTAAGGGGGCAGTCATTTAAATGTGAGATGTGGACAAACTTCTCCCAGAGGGTGGTGAATCTCTGGAATTCTCTATTCCAGCGGGATCTGGAGGCTAGATCTTTGGGGGTACAGGTATTTAAAGAAGAGTAGACTCATCACCACCTGTGATTCGTCCAACAACAGCGGTGTCATCGGCTTTGTGAATGGCACTGGAGCCGTGCTTAGCCACACTGTCGTGTGTGCATAGACAGTAGAGCAGGGGGCTAAGCACGTAGCCTGTGTTGATGGGCAGCACGGAGGAGATGTTGTTACCGATCCTCACTGACCGAGGTCTGAGGAAGTCGGGGATCCCGTTGCAGAGGGAGGGACAGAAGCCCAGGTCTTGGTGATGAGTCGGGATGGGATGATTGTGTTGAACGCCGAGCTGAGGTCGATGAACAGCAGCCTGGCGTATGAGATCCTGTTGTCCAACGGTCCAGGGCAGAGTGAAGAGCCAGAGGAATCACCTCTGCTGTTGTGTTGACCTGTTGTGGCGGTGGGCAAATTGGAGCGGATCCAGGTCACCGCTGAGGCAGGAGTTGATTCGCACCATAACCAACCTCTCGAAGCACTTCAGTACGGTTGATGTAAGTGTTACCGGACAGTAGTCACTGAGGCAGGTCACCTCACTCTTCTTGGGCACCGGTACAATGGATGCGTTATTGAAGCAGGTGGGAACCTCAGGCTGCAGAAGCGAGAGGTCAAATATGTCCATGAATACTCCAGCCAGTTGGTCCACACAGATCTTCAGTACTCGGCTGGGCTCGCCGTCTGGACCAGACGCCTTTCGGGGATTCACTCTCTTGAAGGATACCCGGATGTCGGCCTCAGAGACTGAGATTCCAGGGTCATCCGGAGATGTGGGGGCCCGTGTGGGTGTGTCATAGTTCTCCCTATCACGGTGTGCATAAAAGGTATTGACCTCATCGGGGACTGATGGGTGGTTGTCAATAACACTGCTCGATCTCGCCTTGTAGGAAGTTATGTCGTTCAAGCCCTGCCACAGCTGTCAGGCATCCATCTGAGATTCCAGTTTAGTCCGAAATTGCCTTTTTGCGCTTGCAGTGGCCTTTATACCTGGACTTCTATTGTGACTCTGGATCACCAGCCCTGAACTCCACAGATCTAAGCCCTCAGCAGCTTACGAATCTCCAGATTCATCCAGAGGTTGGAATAATGGAATGAATCAGATTTCCAAAGCCGATATGATTTTTTTCCTCCATTATTGGCCTAAAGCCTTCAGGGGAAACATTAAATGTGCTTTAAATCCAAGAACTGTATTTTTTAATTAAATTGAAACTTTGACCCTTGAAAACCATAATTAAACCCACTTTAGTGTACTGTGTGCACTGAGTCGGGTGCCCTGTATTCAACACACCGTGACACAGAAGAGCATCTGCTTCACAGGGGTGGAGACCCGGGTTCGATCCCGACCTCCGGCGCTGTCTGTGCGGAGTTTGCACGTTCTCCCTGTGACTGCATGGGTTTCTCCCGGGTGCTCTGGTTTCCTTCCACATCCCAAAGTCGTGCAGGTTGCTGGGTTGATTGTCCACTGTAAATTCTCCCTGGTGTGCGGGTGAGGGGTAGAATCAGGGGGGAGTTGATGGGAATGTGGGGAGAATAAAATGGGATCGATGTCAGTGGGTGGTTGATGATCAGCACGGACTCGGTGGGCCGAAGGGCCTGTTTCTATGCTGAATGATTATACGGCCTCATTATTTGTGGAGTGAGAAACACAGTCACAGGGAGAACATGCAGACTCCACAGGGTCCAGGTTGAACTAAGGCAGACAGAATGAAAGTTCAAGTTTATTGTCATGGGTATGAATACCTGGCGTATAAATGCCATGAAAGTGAGAAATAGAGGTGTATAAAATCACGAGGATGCACACAGTCTTTTTCCCTGGGTTGGGGAATCAAGAACTGGAGGGCATAGGTTTGTGAGAGATTTAATAGGAACCTGAGGGGCAACTTTTACACACGCGGGGGAGGGGGGTGGTGCATACGTGGAACAAGCTGCCAGAGGAAGTGGTTGAGGCAACTACAATAACAACATTTTGGACAGCTACGTGGACAGGAAAGGTTCAGAGGGATATGGCCCACACGCAGACAAATGGGACTAGTTTAGATGGGCACCTTGGTCAGCATGGACCAGTTGGGCCGAAGGGCCTGTTTCCCTGCTCTATTGCTCTATGACTAAGCAGCTCAGCACGATACAAACATAAATTTAACATGAAAGTAGCTTTACTCAGGGCCTCATCTATCTAGATTTGATGAACCATGATCAACTTTGATTCGTCTTGGTAATTACAATCTCCTGGGAAAAGCTAAACAACAGCAAAAACAGGCTTACTGGGGAACTTCCCAGAATTTTTCCCCCCATTTCTTTTGAGATGAGCAAGCTCTCTCCTGGACAGCATGGCAATTCATTTGTTTGTACTCCACAAGTAACCCAAAGCTCCTGCCATTGGAACTTCACTGCTTTCAAATTTTCTATACTTTTAACTAAATTATTTTTGACTAGTAATAGTGGGTTACCTGCAAGCAGCCAATGTAAAACACTACTTCTTCCACAAGGACAATAAATGATTTGACCATTAAGTTTTAATAATATTTATAAAGATATATTTATTCTGCCTTCTATAAGCATGACAGGAAGATTTCTGCTCAAAGCAGTAGTGAACAATGTCACTTTTTATTTGATGTCTGGCTGTTGTGACAATTACATGTTACACAGACATATCACCTCTTATATCTAATATTTATAACACAGAGACCGCCTTTTATCTAATCAGGTCCATGACAGCTCTCAAGAAATCAAATTAGTTGCACTCCAGTCTTTCTACTTCATGTATCCCTGAAAAATCATTCTCTCACACATCTATTAAATCCTCTGATTCTTTTTGCCATTAACCTACATTGAGGTGTAATCAACTGTGACCAATTAACCTACTAGTACATCCTTGGGATGTGGGAACAAATCAGAGCATCTGCAGATAACCCAAATGGTCCTGGGGAGAACATGCAAACAGACAGCACCCAAGGTCAGGATTGAACCCAAGGGTCTGGCACTGTGAAGCAGCAGCAATCTGGAGTAGAACTTCTTAATTCAAGGAGGGCTACCAGGATATAATTGATTTTAAAACTGGCAGGTAAAACTAATGGAGATGCACATGATCTTCAATTAAAAAGGGTATGACACATGTCAAATGAATACTTCAATTGAGAACTGGGCTGAACAGGCACATGGAGAAGTTTGAGTTGATAAAAGGAGAACCAGAGATTTGTTGAAGACAACTGAAGCAAAAAAAGTGAACATGTTGGAAATCTGAATCAAGAACTGATGAAAGGTCATTGACCTGAAACATTGGCTCAGCTTCTCTCACAGATGACGTCTGACCTGCTAGGTGTTTCCAGCTTCGTGTTTTTGTTTGTTGAAGACATATCAATCATGTGATAAAGAAGTATTTGTTGAAGTGAACGCAGTTGTCAAAAATTAGCTTAGGCCTGGAACAGTGTTCCAGTGTTATGTGGCCGTTTCTTCAGACTAGAGAATGGTAGATAGTGGTGGCCCCAGGGGAATCAGAGTTGGTACCACAGTGTTTTGATATATTCATAACATTCACACAGATGTGCCAGAAACATTTCAAAATCAGCAGGTAAGATAGAATTTGAAGATGTGAGAAACAAATGAGAAAAGTGACAGACTGCTAGAGAACCAAGATAGTCAAAAAAAGGCAGTCAAATGAAATTTAATACAAGGTATGAAGTGGTATATTTTGACAGAAACTAGGTGAAACAACAATTAAAAGGCACCATTCTAAAGAAAACACAGTAAGAGTGGGACCTAGGTATACGAATTCATAAATCTTTAAAAGCTGTGGAGCATACTCAGAGTTGTTCAAGTAAGTATGATTTTATCCTTCATAAATTGAGGCACAGAATACAAAAGCAGGCAAGTTGAATTTATGTAAAACACGAATTCAGGTTGCATCTGGAGCTTTGCACCAAATATTGATCATAACATCTTAGGCAGGATGTGGAGTTTACAGAGAGAAAGCAAAAAGGACAAATGGAGATGTGCAAGTTCTCAAGATTTAGAGAGAAGTTGCTCCCATTTAAAAATGGATCATGGACCACAGGACAGGCATTTAAAGAGAAGGAGGAATCCAGTATGGTATTTAAAATGACAAATCTGGAACTCGCTGCTTATAAGGATGATGAAAATAGAGCCAGAGTCCATTAGGACTCTTTCAAAAGGGGAATTGGATTGGCATGAGGGAAAAGACTTTGCAGGACTACAGGGAAAAAAAGGAATGGGACTGACTAGATTGCCCTGCAATAAGCCAGCTCAGACCTGATGGGAAAAGTGGCTTCCTCCTGTGCCATTACAATTTTATGATTTATTATGTATGATACATATTACCCCGTGGTAAAAAGCACCTTGCAAATAGGTGAGGTGATTCTATTGACTGTATGGATACCATTATTCATTACTGGGGTTGTGTCTAGGGTGGCTGATGATAGCAGATTTGAATGACAGAGGCTGATCGAGAGGAGAATTCAAACTGTTAACATCAGCTATCGTGAAGGACAAGAAAGAGACTTGGGTGATTAACAGTTTGGTGGGATTATGGTCAAAGACAAAATGGTGGATCACATGGACAAGACGAACTCAGGAGACTGGATGGCAAAGCTAGAGCAAAAGGAAAGTTCAGAGTTAGGACAAGTTTGACCTAGTTGTCAATGAGGAAGTAGTAAAGTGATCAAGGCAGTTGAATGGATGGTCTTAAGTCTAATAAAAAGGCAGTTAAAGAGAGCCTCACACTTTGACAAAGGCAAAAGATAGAGAAATGCAGTGAAAAGGGGTTTAACACGATTGCTTGCAATGGTCAAAAGTGGCCAGGGATTACCCTTGCATTTCAGGAGGATCCTGGATCAGGAAGCAGTATTAACAGAGCCTGATAATCCTGCATAAGGTCTGACTGGATCTGATATGAATGGTTAGGCTAGCAGTTCACCATAAACTTGATTTCTGGGAAAGTTCACTTACCTGCTTTGACCTTGCAAACACAGTTGATAATTAATGACTCTGGCCAATACAAAAGGCAAGTACTTACTTTCAACAAGGTCTGCTTTCAATGCAAGTAGAAGTGCACATTCATAACAAAATATCCCATTTTCTTGCAATTCTTGATCAATGTAGTGGTATCCCAGCATAATTAGAACCTGGATAAGATATTCATCAGAGGAAACATTTCGCAGTTCAAAGAAAAGATGAATGGACTTTAAAAGTAAATGTTCAGAAAGTTGAATCTTTGACGAAAGGCAAAGCAAACCGAAGTTTGCATTGACAATGGCTTGGTTAAGCATCATTCCTGAATTCAGAGAGATCAAAAGGGCTGCAACATAGCTCTTAATAGCTTCCTTGATATTTCTTAGTTTTCTCATTGAGATAGCAATCATATTGTAAATAACCCCCTTTTGCACAGGGCAATTCAGGACAAAGGGGGAATCCAGCAGGGTATTTAAAATGACAATGGCTTTAGCAGGTTGACTATTCAGAATGTACAACCACGCAAGAGAAATGAGTGCATCAATCACCTCCTCAGTACTAACAGAAGCTGTGATGTTAATTGCCATTTCCATATAGTCAATTGCTCTTTCATATTTTCCATGAAGTTTATAAATTGTTGACAAGCTGAGGCAAATGGTTCTACTAATGCTGCCCTGATCAAGGCTGTTTGCAGAAGACAGTGCCCACTGAAGGCAAGGTGCTACCTGTGTTGGAATCACAGGTGTGACTTTACCCATTCCACAAAACTTAGAGGCTCCTTTCATTATAAAGTTAGTGCATTTCAAATAATCCATTAGTGTTCTTGTAGGCTGTAAACATGAACATTTCACACAGCTTATAGCAAGGTTTGGTAGACACTTCTGATAATATAGTGATCCAAGGAATGAAATAAAAGCCTGAAGAGATCTCACTTTCTAACATTGTGGCATTTCTCAAAAACCTGCCAACTTTCAATGAAGGGCAATCCGTCTTCATACTGTTTAAGATTTGTACGGTTTCGCCAAAAGAAAGCACGCTCTTGCTTCAGCAGGCTGCTTTGCTGTCAGCACTGCCTTCTTCAAAATGGATCTCAGAATTCTGGCCTGGTGTCAGTGGGTTGAAAGGGGCAGTTGTACTGTGCGAATCTCTGATTGTTTGAATGTTGAAGGTGGCGCGTTTTTTTAAAATTATTCTGTTTCGGGATCCGTTGCCACACACAGCTGTGGAGGCCCGATCATTGGGGGTGCTTAAGGAGGAGATTGATAGGCATCTAATTAGTCAGGGTATCAAGGGATATGGGGAAAAGGCTGGGAATTGGGGCTAGATGGGAGAATAGTTTAGCTCATAGTGAGGTAGCAGTGCAGATTCGATGGGCCGAATGGCCTACTTCTGCTCCTTTGCCTTGGGATATTGTGAATATACCATCCCCTCTTTCTTTTAGTCAGTCAGTCTGAGATAAAGATTTTTATCTTTCACCCTTGTTTGGGCACTGCTAGATAATATCATCTGAGTGGGAGACTACAAGTAACTCCTTGACAGGTGCCGACAATGACTGGACTGACCACTGTTTAACATTCAGCAACAGAAACATTACCACAGAAAAATCAAAGCTGAAAATCTCAGGGACTTCCCAAAGAAAACTCTTCACTCTCTCCTATCTTCACACTCTCCTCTCCCCCAACTTGCTCCATGTGTATTTTTTTCTTTTTCCTCTCTCCTTGTCTGCCTCCATCTATCATTCACCTGTCAGTCTTCCAACTCCACCCCCACTCACCTCCCCTACATACCTGCCATTTTACACCCCTCCTCAGTCCACCAATTGCCTCGGACTACTTTCTTGCCACCCCCCTTTCTCCTCTCTGTGCCAGCCATCTCATCTCTCCACTCTCAGTCCTGATGCAGGGTTTTGACCCATAACACTGACAGTTCCTTTCCTCCCAGAGATGCTGCCTGATCCACTGAGTTCCTCCAGCACATTGTTTGTTGCTCTTCCAAGATAGAGCAACAATCATACGACCCCAACCAATGGAAACCGCAGAGTATCCACAGCACTGAGAATGGCACCACAATGAGCACCTGTGAAGAGCCTCTTAGCTTCTCCAATAGAAAACAGAAGGTGCCACGTAGCCTCAGCCCTTCAGTAGGGCTAGAGGAATAATTTCCTCACACACTGCTTGCCTTTCCCCTGTGTGAACCTGGCTAACGAGTGCCAGTGAGATGATACTCTTGAGGTCCACAGTGGCGCAGCATGTACAGCTGGAACTGATGCAGTTTCGACCCAAACCATCGAGAATTCCTCCCCCCCAACAGACGCTGCTCGACCCTCTGAGCTCACAGGTTGTTTATTGCAACTACTGCAAGCTGCTGCCTAAAAGCTCCAGTGATAGAGTTCAATCCTAAACTCCGGTGCTGTCTATGTGAGGTTTGCATGTTCTCCCTGTGACCGCGTGGTTTTTTTTCCAGGGACTTCCATATCCCAATGACGTGTGAGTTGGTAGGTTAATTGTCCCACAGCGTGAAGGTGGTACAGGGGCTCCCACATTCCAATGACGTGCAGGTCGGTAGGGTAATTGTCCCCTCTTGGGGAAGCTGATGGAAATATGGGGAGAAGTAAAACAGGATTAGTGTAAATGGGTGCTTGTTCATCAGCATGGAGTAAATGGACCGAAGGGTCTGTTTCTCTATTGTATGATGTTGATTCTGTGACTCTATAACTCCTGGCCAGCCTCCTTCCTTCTACTCTCCATGAATTTGTCATTAAATGCCCTGCTACTACATTCTACCTACACTAGATCCCATTCCCCCACCATCCCAAAGTTGACAACATTGGCACCCAGTTCAACAATACATCGATTTTAAAATTTTCACCCTTGTTTTCATATTCCCCATAAATCCTCCCTTCCCAATTCCAAAACCCTCCAAAATCTCCGTGCTCCTGCTCATTCTGGAACTTGGTCACATTGTCGGCAGCTGTACCTTCAGCTGCAAAGGTCCTAAGCTCTGGAATTCCCTCCTTAACCCTCTCCACCATTTTACCTGGTCTCCTCCATTCATGATGCTTGAAGCCCACCTCTGACCAGTCTTCTGATAATTTGCCCTAATAATCTCATGCAGCTGGCAATCAACTTTTGTCTGAACACAGATGTGGAGAAATTTCTTCAGCCAGAGGGTGGTGAATCTGTGGAATTCATTGGCACAGACAGTTGTGGAGGCCAAGTCATTGGGTGTATTTAAAAGCGGAGGTTGACAGGTTCTTGATTAGTAAGGGCATCAAGGTTACAGGGAGAAGGCTGGAGAACGAGGTTGAGGGGGAAAACTAAATCAGGTCTATACTTCTCGCTGCCTCAGTAAGCTGCCAGCATAATCAAAGACCCCATATCTGCGACACAGTCTCTTCTCCCCTCTCCCATCAGGCAGAAGATAGAAAAGCCTGAAATCACGTACCATCAGGCTCAAGGACAGCTTCCATCCTGTTCTTACTAGACTATTGAACGGTTCCCTGGTACAATAAGTTGGACTCTTGACCTCAATCTACCTGGTTATGACCTTGCACCTTATTGTCTACCTGCACTGCACTTTCCCTGTAACTGTGACATTTTACTCTACATTCTGTATTGTTTTACCTTATACACAATCAATGCACAGTCTAATGAATTGATCTGTACAAATGGTATGCAAGATAAATTCTTCACTGTACCTCAGTTCATGACAATAATAAACCAACTCCAATTCCAGCCATGATTGAATGGCGGACAGACTTGATGGGCTGAATGGCCTAATTCTGCTCCTATGTTTATGGTCTAACCCTACTACAAAGCATGTCAGGTCATTTTGCTCCATTAAAGTTATCTTCAAGTGCCCGCCTGGCTTTCTGACTTGGGTGAAAATAAGCTGAACTGATACACGCCTGCTTGGAACCACCAGCACTCACCTTTCACCTTTGCTTTCATTGGTGCATGGTTCACTCCTGCATCATCGCTGAACTCATCCTCATCTTCCTCTTCATCTGGCAAGTGCATAGAGACGACAGTTCCCTCGGGAAGGGATATATTCGGCCCCACAATCACCTTAGAAAGAGATTATATTGGCTATTGGTCAATCATTGAAGTCTCCCTGACGGTGGAGCTCAGCTGTAAGATGGGAATTGTTCAATGAAAGCACAATGGTAGCATAATCCGATTCAACCACTTCAGCCAGGGTGAGAAACCAGAAACTGATGGAAGAATTTTCAGGTTATTCCTGCATAAAAGAGGGCAATGGAGAACAGGCTGGGCAAGTCCCTCCCCCTCACACCCTACCTCCCACCCACTCCCCACCCCCACAGAGGAATGGAATGAGTTGCCAGAGGCAGGTACAATTACAACGTTTAAAAGATATTTGGACAGGTACACGTGTAGGAAAGGTTCAGAGGGATATGGGCAAATGGCACCAGCTCAGGGAGGCACCTTGGTTGGCATGGACGAGTTGGGTCAAAGAGCCCGTTTCCATGCTGTGTAACTGCATAAAAGCTCCTTTCAATAGTCAATTGTACTTACATTAAATGCTAAAACACAGTGCGCATTGAGTTTGACTCCAGGCTTAACTTCCACCTGGCTGCACACAACTGATCTGCAGATTTCCACTCCATTTCCGATAGAGACGTTATTCCATATATAGGCTTGGTCAAGTTTCACGTTATCTCCTATGGGGAAGTGGACAAACAAATACAGTTCATTTGCACCCATGATGCTTTCACACGTTTCTTCCCATCCCCAACTCTCAAACTGTCCAGTAGCTCAAACTGTCTGTTCTGACGAAATGACTCAGATGTGAAACGTTAACTGTTTGTTTCCACAGATGCTGCTGGCCTGGCTGAGTGTTTCAAGCATTGTGCTGTTTTTTTTTAAAAGAGGAACAAAGGACGGCACATGCTGGAATCTGGATGAAAAACATGATGATGCTGGAAGAACTCCGCAGGCCGGGCAGCATCCGTGGAGAAAAGCAGGCGGTCAATGTTTTGGGTCAGGACCCTTCTTCAGGACTGAAGATAAGGGGAAGCCCACTATATAGGAGGGAAAAGCAGAGCAGTGATAGGTGGGCACAGGGTGGTGATTGGTAGATAGTGATAGGTAGGTGTGGGGGAGGGGAGAGCAGATTCACCAGGGGATGGGTCAAGGTTAAGGAGAGAAAGGGGAAAAAGAAGTAGAAATAAAGAGGTTAAGAAAGAGAAGAAAAAGCATGATGGGGAAGGGGGATGAGGATTATCTAAAGTGGGAGAATTCAATGTTCATGCCATTAGGCTGCAAGGTTCCAAGATGAAAAATGAAGTGCTGTCCTGTCCTGTCCTGTCTTCATTCATAATTGTCCAGTGGTTCCCAGCCAGTAGCTCTGCCAAGATGCTGCTACTGACGAGAGTGTGGACAGCAAGACCAAGCGCAGGGAGGGAAAAACGATCGTGTCCATCACTGATCCAAAACTGCAACCTGTCACTGTGCAAAAGGTGTGACTGGATACCAAGAGAGAATGGTAGCAGATGCTCTGCTCTTTAGCCAATGCCCTCAGGATGTCTGGAAGCATTTCACAGTCTATTAGGTTCTTTTCAAGTGTAATCACCATTGATATTCAGGAAAGGTCATTCCAAATACACTCAAAAGTTCCCACTCATAGCAACGTGATATTCTGATTTCATTAAAAATGGACCGATTAATTCAGGGATAACTGCTGGCCAGAGCATCATAAAGTAATCCCTGCTTTGTGGAATATTTTACGTCCACCTAAGGAAGCCGGGCTCTCAATTAAACGTCTCCCTTGAAAGATATAACACACTGAACGTGCAGTACTCTTTCAGTACTGACATGGAGTGTCACCCTACTGCTCAAGTCTCTGGAGTGGGACTTGGAACCCACAACTTCTCCGATTCACAAGAAAAAGTTCTGACCCTTCCTGACCCGAAACGTTGACCGCCTGCTTTTCTCCATGAATGCTGCCTGGCCTGCTGAGTTCCTCCAGCATCAGAGTGTTTTTCAACTAGGTTCCAGCATCTGCAGTCCTTTGTTTCTCAGGCATAGAGGCTTGTGGGCCAAACGCAGGAAATTGTGACTAGTTGGGTGGGCACCGCGGTCAGCATGGACTGGTTGGGCTGAAGGGCCTGTATCTGTGACGTACTGCTCTACGATTCTATCACATTGCTCTTTGTGGGGGCTTGCTTTGTACAAAATAATTACTGAAGTATTGTCTATTATAATGCACAGATACTTAATTGGGTATAAAGGGGTGGGAATATCTAAAGTAAATACAACTGTTTTGTTTTTTTTATTCGTTTTTTTTATTCCTTTTTTGCATGGAAGGGTGACAGAAATATGGAACTCTCTTCTCAACACCTTCTCCTTACCCCAAAAACTAGGAGGCAATTACTTTTTAAAACTCAGATCCACAGAATAGGTGGGTGTGGAAATTGCAGATAAAGGAGGCCAAATACAATTGAATGACAGAACAGGTTTGAGGGGCTTAATGGTCTTTTCTTTCATTGTATTAACTGGTACATTCTTTTCTCTAAATGCTCATTAAGATTACCGTCAAAGGTGTTAAAGTACTTCCATTCGCAATTCTGCTGCAATAGTGTATTGACTAATGTGGTGGGTAGGCACTCAGGATTTCTTGTTTGAGATGAACAATCTTGTTTAACTTCTATATATTATCAGCATTTCCCAGCTTCATTCCTGAAGGGAATGCCTAATATGTCTCATTAACCTGAAAAAGGATGTAGTAATGTTGGAGGCAGTAATAAGGGGATACACCAGGCCGATTCCTGGGATAAGAGAGTTGTACTGCCAGAGGCTAATAGTTTGGCTCCATATTCCTTGTTTAGAGGAATGGGGGCAGGAGTGGGAGGAAAAACACCTGACCTTATACAAATACACAAGGGGCTTGAAGTCCCACACCACCAGGTTCAAGAACAGCTGCTACCCTTCAATCATTATGTTCTTGAACCAACTAGCAAAACCCTAATCCCTACAGTTTAGCAACACCATGACCACTTTGCATTAAAATTGACTTTTTTTTTGTTCTAATTGTGTCATTGCTTGTAAAAAAAAATTGTGTATGATTTGTTTATCTTTTTTTTGTGAATGCTGCTGTGTGCCTGTAATGCTGCTGCAATGAAGTTTTCATTGCAACTGTGCATAGATGCACACGAGGAGATCACAGTCCATGCAGATCAGTAACAACATCCCCTTGACGACAATCGACACTAGCACACCTCAAGGATGCATGCTTAGCCCACTGTTCTACTCTCTACACTCATGACTGTGTGGCTAAGCACAGCTCAAACGCCATCCATAAATTCGCCGATGTACCAACAGTGGTGTCAACCTCACAAGGTGGTGTACAGGAAGTGAGATAGATCAGCTGGTTGAGTGGTATCGCAACAACAACCTCACATTCAACATCAGCAAGACCAAGGAATTGATTGTGGACTTCAGAAAGGGGAAATCAGGAGAACACACACCAATCCTCATTGAACGGCTAGCAGTGGAAAAGATGAGCAGCTTCAAGTTCCTGGGCATCAAAATCTCGGAGGATCTATCCTGGGCCCAACACATTGATGCAATCACGAAGAAGGAACACCAGTGGCTCTACTTCATGGAGTGAGGAGATTTGGTATGTCACCAAAGACTCTTGCAAATTTCTATAGATAGATGTCCAGTGGAGAGCATGCTGACTGGTTGCATCACCACCTGGTATGGAAGCTCCAATGTGCAGGATCACAAGAGGCTGCAGAGGGTTGTAGACCCAGCCAGCTCCATCTCGGGCACAACCCTTCCTACCATTGAGGACATCTTCAAAAGGAGGCATCCATCATTAAGGACTCTCCCCTGAGATATACCCTCTTCTCATTGTTACCATTGGGGAGGAAGCACAGGAGCCTGAAGACCCACACTCAATGATTCAGGATCAACTTCTTCCCCTCCGCCATCAGATTTCTGAACAGTCCATGAACACTACCTCATCATTCCTTTTTGTCTGCACTATTTTGTAATTTAGAGTAATTTTATGTAGTTATACTGTACTGTTGTCGCAAAACAACAAATTCCACGACATACAAGTCAGTTATAATAAACCAGATTCTGATATGACTGACTGAGTAGATGCTGGGATGTCTTCCCTAGTGGGAGAGTCTTAAACAAGGGAACATAAACACAGTACTAGAGGCAGGTTGTTTGAAACTGATGGACAAGGGAATTTCTTCTTGGTGAAGCTGCCAAATCTCTGGAATTCTCTACCCAGGTGGGTGGAGGAAGCTGGATCAAGTATTTAAGGTGAGGTGGATATATGTTTGATAGTTCAAGGAATAGAGGGGTGTGGAGAAGTGACATAGAAGGGAAGTGGAGGCGAGTATAGATCAGCCACGATCATATTAAATGTCAGGGCAGGCGTGATGGACTACCCATAAAACCATAAGACATAGGGGCAGAATTAGGCCAT
>JAUZTB010001214.1:0-14637 GCA_034780895.1 Rhynchobatus australiae
ATTATTCAGGACAGGGATCGGTAGATTTTTGGATTTTAGGGGAATCAGGAGACATGGCATTAATGCAGGAAAGGCGCTGATGTAAAAAAGATCAGCCAGATCTCACTGACTGAAAGAACCGGCATTACGGGCTGAATGGCCTCCTTCTGCATCCATTTCTTTTGTTGCTACGTAGAGTCATTCATCAGCCTAAAATAACTTTTTAAAAATAAAATCAACACATGACCTGTTTATAATTATTGTATGTTTGAAAATGAAGTAACATCGCCCATCTGTGTCTTAGATGTTATTACTCAAGAAAGAAAATGCGAAGAAATTCTCCTGTTCGTCTTCAGAATAAAAGCACCCTGGGTTATGTACCATAAAATTTTCCAGTGGAATGTCTTTTTCAATTAATTTCATACAATTGAAAATTTTATGTCCTAAATTAGGTGCTTCTTTGTAATTGTTTTCCTGTGGACTGCAAAGCTTCCTGATACGCAACTAATTGCCTCCTACGACAAAATATTTATCCATCAGTGCTACATATGATGCAGCCATCACTGCAGCAGCCATCGTATTCCGCAGGGATTTAGAGAACCTAATGGAACACAACCCTAGGATCTAGACTGGTGGACACAACACAACCAGAATAAACTACAGTTGTCCCAAACTGACGCTGTAATAGTTGGATTATTTGACCATTCTTTTTAAATGTTTGATGCAGGATTTCAATTACTCCCCAGCAGAGATCACCATTAGTAGAAGAATATTTTTATTATTCTTGCTTTTGGCAGGTAGTCCGTGTGGGCCTGTCTCATAGCAACCAGTTGTTCATCTCACGGAATTATTTTCATGTACATTGAACCACTTCACAACCTATTATATGTGAAGGCTTATTTGATTGCCAGGAGTCTACAGTCCTTGAGCGCGATGTGGATACCTCGTAAAAATATATCCTAATGCACTTTTATGGTCCACTTCCCTCCAGTGAAGCCTTTCAGAGTGAGTTCATTCCACGTGTCTTCAGTCACACCGTGCCTTGCTGTGTGATGCTGAGCTAGATTCAGTTGCCGCTCCCTCTGCTGTAAAATGAGACAATGGAAAAACCATTAGGGGCACCAAGACCATTTTTTAAAATAGAATAAATGGACCTTTAATATTTATTTCTTAGTTTTTTCTGGGAAGAATAGCAGGCCTCCATTTGCCACCTCCGCACGTGAAGAGAGGTTGAACCTCATCTCATTACTTTGTGCATCAGTTCGTGCGTGGCACTGCATGGAAGAATACATGACAATGATTTCAATGAAGGCGAAGGATATTCGCCATGTCCCCGAAGACCCTCACCAGTTTTTACAGATGCACCACTGAAAGCATCCTGACCAGATGCACCGCAGCTCGGTACGGCAACTGCTCTCCCCAAGACTGTGAGAAATTGTAAAGAGTTGTGGACACAGCCCAGCGCATCACTCAAACCAACCTCCCCTCCATTGACTCCGTCTACACTTCCCGCTGCCTCGGGAAAGCAGCCGACGTAATCAAGGACCCCTCCCACCCCGGTCATTCTCTCTTCTCACCCCCTCCCATCAGGCAGAAGATACACGCACCACCAAGCTCAAGGACAGCTTCTACCCTGCTGTTATCAGACCCTTGAATGGACCTCTTGTACAATAAACATGAACTCTTGATCTCTCAATCTACCTCATTATGACCTCGCACCCTGTTGTGACCCTGCACTGCACTTTCTCTGTCACTGAAACACCATATTCTGCATTCTGTTTTTATTTTCCTTTTGTACTACCTCAATGTATGGAACGATCTGTCTGGATGGCACACAAACAGAAGCTTTTCATTGTATCTCAGCTTATGTAACAATAATAAACCAATTACCAATGGACCTAGAAGACAACAAAACGTGGTCACCTGCACTTACTGAGAGGCCACAGACCACATTTATGCTTGGATGGTTGTTGCTGTGAGAAAGCATTGCCTTGGCTCAGTCAGATGCAAAACGGTAGTGTAGCAGTTAGCGTAACGCTATTACAGCGCCAGCGACCCAGATTCAATTCCGGCCGCTGTCTGTACGTTCTCTCCATGTCTGCGTGGGTTTCCTCCGGGTGCTCCGGTTTCCTCCCACATTCCAACGACGTTTAGGAAGTTGTGGGCGTGCTATGTTGGCGCCGGAAGCGTGGCGACACTTGCGGGCTGCCTCCAGAACACTCTACGCAAAAGATGCATTTCACCGTGTGTTTCGATGTACCTGTGATTGATAAAGATACCTTATATGTGGTGAATAACAAACGTGCCACATGAGTGCCCGCCAGTTCCCACCTCATCCAAGGGGAAGTCTAATGTCTGACACTCCATGACATCGTCATAGCCTAGTACCCTCTATTGCCAACAATTGATCAGAAACTATGTACCTGCACCGCTACATCTCTCTGTTCTAGAACACTCCCCAGGGCCCTACCATTTACTATGCCAGTGACGTACATAAATCCAGTGGCTACCAAATAAGGTCAGGGGTTCGTTATCGTGGCCACCTCATTACTCCACAAGCTCTTCCACTGTCTATCACTGCTCCAACACTCAAGAAGCTCAGCACCACCCAGGACAAAGCAGCCCACTTGAATGGCGCTCTGAACAGTCATTCCCCTCACCACCAGCTCACATTGTCATAGAGACAAACGGGATGGAAACAGGTCCTCCGGCCCACCGTGTCCACGCTGACCATCGACCGCCCATTAACACTACTCCTACATTATATTTATATTTTTTATTCTCCCCACATTCCCATCCCACCAGATTCTACCACTCACCCACACACTAGGGACAATTTACAGTGGGTAATGAACTTATTGACCCTGATGTCTTTGGGATGTGCGGGGAGGGGGGCTGGGGGGAAGAATCTGGAGCACCCGGAGAAAACCCATGGAGAAAACCCATGCAGTCACAAGGAGAACATGAGATCTCCACACAGTCAGGATTGAACCCGGTTCACTGGCATAGTAAATGGGAGGGCCCTGGGGAGTGTTCTAGAACAGAGAGGCGCAGAGGCGCAGGTACATAGTTCCTTCAAAGTGGTGACACAGGGTGGCCTTCATCAGCCAGGACACAGAGTACAGGAGTTGGGACGTCGGGCTACAGCTGTGCAAGACATTGGTAAGGCCACATTTGGAGTCCTAGGGACAGTTCTGGTCGCCCTGCTACAGAAAGGGTTTCATTAAACTGGAAAGGGTGCAAAAAAAGATTTACAAGGAAGTTACCAGGACTGGAGGGCTTGGGTTATAAGGAGAGGCCGGATAGGCTAAGAACCTTTGCCCTGGAGTGTAGGAGGCTGAGGAGTGACCTTATCCATGTTTATAAAGTCATGGGGGGCATACATTAGATGAATAGCCACAGTCTTTTCCCCAGGGTGGGGTGTCCAGAACTGAGAGGGGGAATGAAAGGGGGAAGCTTTAAAAGGGACCTGAGGGGCAATCTTTTCACACAGAAGGTGTTGGGTACATGGAACAAGCTGCCAGAGGGAGTGGGAGACGTGGGTATAATTACGACATTTAAAAGACATTTGGCCAGGTATGTGCATTGGCAGGCAAATGGGACTAGCTCAGTTAGGCAGCTTGTTCAGCATGGACAGGTTGGGCCGAAGGGCCTGGCCCTGTACTGTAAAGCTCTATGAGTCTATGACACCTTCAGGCAGCAGCTCCACCAGATGTTTAAATGTGCCGGCCACAGTGGCTGTAGAGTGTACCATCTGAAAATGCATTGCAACTACTCATCTTGGCTCCTCCAATACACCTCCCAAACCAGCAACATCTACTGCCAAGAAGGACAATGGCAGTAGGTGCATGGAAACACTAGTCCAATTTCCCCTCACCATCCTAACTAGGATTGCTGCTCTTTGGGTCTAACTCTTGTAACTCCCGACCCAACAGTACAGTGTGAGTACCACCTCCAGTACCTGCACACCACCACCACCTCCTCAACGACAATTAGGGACGTGTATTAAGTGCTGGCCTAGCCACATCCTGGGAACCAATACAAGAGAGCCGGAATTAGCAAGCAATATCACTCACGTTCCCAAGGGGAGCTCTACACGAGTAAAACCTAGCACAAAAACGCCTTTCTGTGAGGAGACTCCTGCAAATATTGACACATTCCAAAGCAGTTCCTGCTGAAGGACAGCTTCAGACACCAAAAGCAATGCAAGCTTCTCACTACAGGGTCTAATGTTAGTGTCAAGCAGAAAAATAATGCTGGAATATGATAACTGTAACCCACACAAATCAGGAGGCAGCCCTTGTTCACTAATAAGATCTGATAAACCTAGGTTAAACACCAGAAAATTTTTAAGTGAATCAGATTTTATCTCTGCTTCTAATCATCTTAAATTCTTTTGAACATAGCTCGAGAGCGGCCGGTTCTTATGTCTTACTGGCATTAAGATACCATGGCACCATACAGCAAGTACGCCAGAGGAAGTGGTTGAGGCAAGTACAATAATTAGTAGTTGGTTTATTGTTGTCACATGTACCAAGATACAGCAAGAAACTTTGTTTTGCTTGTCATCCAGACAGATCATTCCAAACATAACTACATTAGGTAGTACAAAGGGAAAACAGAAAGAGTGTCAGTTAATTGGTAATCGGCTTATTATTGTCACACGTACCAAGATACAGTGAAAAAAACTCTGTTTAGCATGCCACCCAGACAAATCGTTGCAAACATGAGTACATCCAGGTTGTACGAAGGGAAAAGCAATAACAGAATGCGGAATATAGTGTTACAGCTACAGAGAAAGTGCAGTTCAGTCGGACAATAAGGTGCAAGGCCATGACGAGGTAGGTTGAGAGATTAAGAGTTCATCTTTATCGTATGAGTCCTGTTCAAGATTCTTACTAGAGCAGGATAGAAGCAGTCCTTGAGTCTGGTGGTGCGTGTTTTCAAGCTTTACTAACTACCTTATGGAAGGGGGGAGAAGGGAGAATGACCAGGGTTGGAGGGGTCTTTGATTATGTTGGCTGCTTTCCCGAGGCAGCCAAAGTGTAGACAGAGTCAATTGAGGGAAGGCTGGTTTCTGGGCTGTGCTCACAACTCTCTGCAACTTGTTGTGGCCTTGGGAAGAGCAGTTGCCATACCAAGCTGCAATGCATCCGGATAGGATGCTTTCTGTGGTGCATTGATAAAAATTGGGGAGTGTCAGTGGGGACATGCTGAATTTCTTTAGCCTTCTGAGGAAGTAGAGGCGCTGGTGAGCTTTCTTGGCCACAGTGTCTATGTGGTTGGACCAGGACAGGCTATTGGAGATAGTTACACCTAGGAACTTGAAGCTCTCAACCATCTGCGCCTCAGCACCATTAATATACACAGGGGTGTGCATTCTTCCTCACTTCCTGAAGTCAATGACCAGCTCTTTTGTTTTGCAGACATTGAGGGAAAGGTTGATGTCATGACACCATGCCACTAAGTATCTCCTTCCTGTACTCTGACTCATCCTTCTTTGAGATCCAGCCACTACTGTATGTCATCTGCAAACTTGTAGATGGTGTTGGAGCAGAATCTGACTACATAATTGTGAGTATATACTGTGTAACAATATTTAGAAGATAGTTGGACAGGTACATGGATATGAACAGTTTAGAGGGATATGGGCCAAATGTGGGCAAATGGGACGAGCTTAGATGAGCATTTTGGTCTGCATGGATGAGTTGGGCTGAAGGGCCATTTCTGTGCTGTGCTATGGCTCTATGAATCTAGTTAATGGTAGAATCTTGCATATCATATCAAACTGAAATATTGGTAATATCACATGAAAAACTGCAATAAATTGAGAAGCTGGAAGAACAAGACAGTAATTAGTGGCTGTGGCCTTTTGACATATGGTTTGAATAATTTTTTTATATATAAATTGGCAAAGCAATCAGTAGAGAGCAAGTGTCTTCCTGTTGGAGGTTTGTATCGCCCATGACACATAACCAGGGATGGGAAATGGGTGATGGATTTCTCGAGTTCTCGCTCTGACTCAGATCTGTATCCAGTGCTCCCAAACAGTACTGCCTGTTACAAACACCTCACTGCGGAAGGATCTACGAGTGAGTTTGGGTAAAGTAAAATTTGTGGTTATGTGTGCGTTCTTGCAAAGCCTAACTCACAGCATCACGTGAAGATGAAGGAACTGTCCTGATGAAGGGTCTCGGCCCAAAATGTCAACTGTTTATTTCCCTCCATAGATGCTGCCTGACCTGCTGAGTTCCTCCAGCACTTTGTGTGTATTGCTCCAGATTTCAGCATCTGCAGAATTTCTTGTGTCTCTGTTGCCCCCATTTTCTTTTCCTTACGACCTTCAGCTCACTGAATCCATGTCCAGTCCCCCACCTATCCCCTGTAACCTATTCCCTCACATATTCCCATTTAGATCTCATTAATTCTCCTACCATCTATCTACACACTGGGGGCAGTTTACAGCAGCCACCAACCTGTCAACCTGCATGCCTCTGGGATGTGGGAGGAAACCAGAGCACCTGGAGTAGTCACAGGGAGGACGTGCAAACTCCACGCAGACAGCACCCGAGGTCAGGATGGAACCCAGGTCACCAGAGCTGTGAGACTGCAGCTCTGCTCTGCACTGTGCTGCTTTGTCAAAGCACCCCTCACAATATCAGGACGATCGACCAGCAACAGGGTTCTTCTGAAGTGAGCAGCAAAGGTCCACAGACAACACAAAGCTCATCTGTTTGACTTTAAAGGGAAAAAAACGATTCAGTTGTGGGGAGAAGATCTGGATAATTCCACTCAGACCGCCCTAAGGGACTTAAGTGAGTTCAGCAAATGGCTGTGCCTCTGATTCTAGTTGTCTGAGTGAGGTGCTCCTGACCCAGCCCTTGTTTGGACTCATTCAAGCGATCAGCATTCACAGCACAAGGCGGCACAGGTCCAATGTTCTTCAGGAAAAGGTAGCGCCAACTGGCACCTATTTGGGATTGTGACCTGTGATTGTCCCTAATAAAGTGCATACACAAACATTACCTTTAGCTTATAAAGCTCAATCATATCACTTTAAGTTTAATGTACTTCTCTAAAATGTATTGGTATGGGTTTATTATTGTCACATGTACCGAGATACAGTGAAAAGCTTTTGTTTTGCATGATATACATAATTATACCCAGGTAGTAAAAAGAAAACAGAATTCAAAAGTGTTGGGTACCAGCCCATCTCACTTGTTTAAACTGTGCTCTGCCTCTGAAAGCTTTTGCAAATCCTCAACAGCACCCAGTAAATGAAGTGAGTCAAACCGGATATGGTACATAAAACTCCGATAAGCCGGCATGCTACCGTAGCATAGAGGTTAGCGTGACGCTATTACAGCACCAGTGATTGGGGTTCGATTCCCGTCGCTGTCTGTAAGGATTTTGCACGTTCTCTCAGTGTCTGTGTGGGTTTCCTCCGGGTGCTCTGGTTTCCTCCCACATTCCGAGATGTACGGGTTAGTAGGTTAACATGGGTTTAAATGGGTGGTGTGGACTCGTTGGGCTGGAAGGACCTGTTACCGTGTTGTATAAATTAATAAATAAAATAAATATTGGTGTGCAGGACAGAATTTTCTGGAAGATTGGATATTATTCCAATTAATATTCCAACACACTTTTAATTTACTTTTTTTTGGCTATACAATAATATATTTTCCAGTAAACTGGACAAGTTTCCAAACTTTACAACCTGTTATTTCACTCCTCCCTTGTTTGGACTCATTCAAACGATCGGCATTCATGGCACAAGATGGGACGAATCCATTATTCTTTGGGCAAATTTTGCCAATTTTGCATACTCTACCAGTGTTGCTGATACATGTTTCCATATTCATTGGTGTCACCGGGAAGCAAAGATAGGTAGCTTTCTATTGTTTGAATGAGTCCAAACAAGGACTAAGATAACTAGCTTTCCATTGTGTCATTTTTGTCGTTGATACGTATGGTGAATCAGTCAGTGCCCAGGAGGACAGTGTTGGGTTCCAATGGTAACTAATGAAACAAATAGTCACACAATGGTTGAAAATTTGCAGTGGAAATTTGAAGCCCCTCACAAAAAAAAATTTCTCCCAGTTCATTTACATCTGCATTTTCAAAATGGCAAGCACTGAGCCTTTGGCCCTCTCATTATAATGTCTCTCAACCAATCTGTCCATCCACAACCCATCCCCTACAGCACCATGTAAAAACATCATCCTAGTCTGGCTGTTGCTGTTTCTACAGCCCTCATCTGCATTCCCAAATCCAGGGGATAAAGGATTGAATGGATGTAACAGACAAGTGGTTGGGCCTCTCACTCCCAGCTCATTCTTGGCCACCTGAACCACTACTGTGCACTGGCTTTGCCTGCCAGGCCTTGATCACCAGTTCAGGATTTATCTTGGATGAGAACAGTCACTGCTGACTCCTTGAATAAAATGCACCTTCACATCCAACTAGTGGGAGCTGCTCCTTTGTCACAGATTAGGAGACTGTTCCTGATTAATCACCTCTGCTAATGCCCCTCCTTGCCTTGATCTGACACCTTTCTCTGGGTTCTCTTTTGTCAAGTCCTGTCCAAATCCAACTCATTCATGAGCTACCTTACCCTAATCCCCACTGAATGGCCAGTGTCCTGGCTCCCGTTTCATATAATATACTTGACAATTTCCTCTCTCTCTCTCTCTCCACAGATGCTGCCTGACCCGTTGAGAGTTTCCATTATTTTCTGTTCTTATCCTATCTTTTTCAGGTTCCCCTTATCTACTTTATAAAATGTGTTCTCACTGGCGGTTACATCCCAGGGACAAATCACAATGCTTTTAAAAATGCTTTCCAAGTTGCTCTGTTGTGTTGAAGGCACCCTTATAACATATACTGGGGTTTGTTAACACATAACTGAGTTGTATATAGAACCATTGCACGGTAGAATTATACTGCTCAGCTGGAGAGAATTTGGCTCACAGTGTTTAAGCTAAAACTCATCCTCTTGGCTTAAGACCATAAGACCATGATCACAGGAGAAGAATTAGGCCATTCAGCCCATCGAATCCGCTCTGCCATTCAAGCATGGCTGATTTATTTTTCCCTCTCAACCCCATTCTCCTGCCTTCTGCCCGTAACCTTTGACGTCCTTACTAATCAGGAACCTTTTGACCTCCACTTTAAACATACCCAATGACTTGGCCTCCACAGCCGTCTGTGGCAATGAATTCCACAGATTCACCACCCTCTGGCTGAAGAAATTCCTCCTCATCTCTGGTCTAAAGGGAAGTCCCTCAACTCTGAGGCTGTGCCCTCTGGTCGTAGACTCTCCCACGACTGGAAACACCCTCTCCACATCCAGTCTATCCAGGCCCTTCAATACTCGGTAAGTTTCAATGAGATCTCCCCTCATCCTTCTAGACTCCTGCAAGTACAGGCCCAGAGTCATCAAACGCTCTTCATACATTAACCCTTTAATTCCTGGGATCATTCTAGTAAACCTTGTCTGGACCCTTGCCAATGCCAGCATATCTTTCCTTCGATACGGGGTCCAAGATTGCTCACAATACTCCAAACGAAAATCTTCCTGCTCTCAATGTTATTACAGGCCAGGGATACTCAATGCATGGTCCACTTGCCTACCTCTGATCTTCTCGACTCTCCCTGCAGCCTCCACCTCCTAACCTCACCGTAGCCCTTTCTGCGTCTCTTTGGTACAACTCCCAATCCCCAGTCCTTGGCCAACGGCTCACGGACCTCAGCCAACAGCTCACGGACCTCAGCCAACAGCTTGCCTCTGTTGTCACAGCTGAGCATGGATCCAGCTTCTGGGAGTTGATTTTCTGGGCACAGTCTGGAAGCATCACATTAACTTATTCACCCAAAACTAATCCAAAACAAATCGCTTGTCTTCCATGCCTTGTCTCTGCCATGGTTCTGCTGTCCCTGGTGTTCTCAGAGGATGTGACTGCACTTGGTGTAGCCACAGTAACCAGAGAGCATCTGGAGAGTCATAGAATCATACAACATAGAAACAGGCCCATTGGTTCATAAAATCTGCACTAATCCTACACTGATCCCATTTCATTCTCCCCATTTTCCCATCAAGTTACCCCGGATTCTACCACTCACCTACATGCTAGAGGCAACTTACAGTAGCCGTGCTGACCCTCAGTGCTGCTCTGGCATCGTATCCCAACTTGACACAAGAAGGGAAAGAAAAGAAAATGGAGGCTGAGAGGAATCAACCTCCAATCTGCATTGAGTTAGCTACTCCAGCTTGGCTGCTGATAGAGACACAAGAAACTGCAGATATTGTAATCTGGAACAAAAAACAAACAGCTGGAGGAACTCAGCAGGTCAGGCAGAATCTGTGGAGGCAAAGGGATGGTCAACATTTTGGGTCGAGACCCTGCAAGACCCGATGGCTGAACGTGCTGCCGAGAACAGTCCTCACTCTGGATTACTGCCCAGACTCCCTTCGGGAGACATGAATTAGCTGAAGAAAAAATCCTGCTATTGAGTTTCATAGTTATCAGGAGGCTAAAGAAATTTAGCATGTCCCCTTGTACACTCACCAACTTTTATCGATGCACCATAGAAAGCATCCAAATGGATGCACCATGGCTTGGTATGGCAACTGCTCTGCCCAGGACCATAAGAAACTGCAGAGAGTTGTGGACACAGCCCAGTGCATCACAGGAACTAGCCTCCCCTCCACGGACTATGTCTGTACCTCTCGTTGCCTTAGTAAAGCAGCCAGCATAATCAAAGACCCCACCCACCCTGATCATTCTCTCTTTTCTCCTCTCCCATCAGGCAGAAGATACAGGACCCTGAGGGCACATACCACCAGGCTAAAGGACAGTTTCTATCCCACTGTGATAAGACTATAGAATGGTCCCTTTATCCTATGAGATGGACTTGTTTGACCTTGAGTCTTATTGTCTACCTGCAATACACTTCCCTGTAGCTGTGACACTTTACTCTGTATTCTGCTATTGTTTTTACCCTGTACTACCTCAATGCACTCTACACTACCTCAATGCACTGTATAATGAATTGAGTGGCACGAACAGTATGCAAGACAAGTTTTTCACTGTACCTCGGTACAAGTGGCAAAAATAAACCAATACCAAACTGTCAGCTTGCATTGTAAACCTTTAATGAGGTTGGTGCAAGACAGACAGACTTTCTACGTTGTCCCTCACGACCAGAAGTAGTTGCAGTCAACTTCCATATGGCAAGCTCTCACAAATAGCAGTGTGATACTGACTGTGATGTCTGTTACTTCTCCCTCAGAACCAACAGGACTTCAGTTCAATGTCTCGTCCAACAGACGGCACCCCTGGCAGTGCAGTGCACTGCATCCTCAGTGCTGCAGTGAAGTGTCAGCCATGAAGTTGGTGTTCAAGTCCTAGAGTGGACTCAGACCGAGACAGTTGAGTCAGCTGTGTGTTAACAACCTCATTGAAAGTGGCTACACAGGTAGATAGGGCGGCTCATGGAACGCTTGCTTTCATTAATCGAGGTAATGAGTATAGGAGTCAAGAAGTTATGATGCATCTCTGTAGAACTCTGGTTAGACTGCATTTAGAGTATTGCGTGCAATTCTGGTCAGCTCACAATCGGAACGATGTCAAGACTTTAGAAAGGGTGCAGAGGAGGTTTACTAGGATGCTGCCTGGATTAGAGGGCATATGCTATAAAAGCATATGAGGCCAGACAAACTTGGGCTCTTTTCTCTAGAGCGGTTGAGGCCGAGGGGTGATCTGTTGGAAGTGTATGAAATTATGAGGGGCATGGATAGGGTGGACTTTTTCCCATTATTGAGCATCCAATACCCAGACAGCATGCATTTAAGGTGAGGGGGGTGGGTTTAGAGGAGAGGCGAGGGTAAGTTTTTTTTTACTCAGAGTGGTGGATGCCTGGAATGCATTGACTGATAGGGTGGTGGAGGCACATTCATTGGGAGCTTTTAAGAGGGGCTTGGATGGGCACATGAATGAGAGGAAAATGGAGGGATATGGGCATTCTGTAGGTAGGATGGATTAGCTATGACAGCACAACATTGTGGGCCGAAGGGCCTGTTCTGTGCTGTACTGTTCTATGTTCTATGTTCTAAGGGAGCATTTTGCTGCTGGAATGCATTGCCTGATAGGGAGGTGGAGGCAAATTCAATGGGAGCTTTTAAGAGGGGCTTGGATAGGCACATGAATGAGAGGAAAATAGAGGGATATGGGCATTCTGAAGGTAGGAGGGAATAGCTGTGTTGGCACATCATTGTGGGCCATAGGGCCTGTTCTGTACTGTACTGTTCTATGTAAATCCTACCAGCCACTCAGGCTGACACTAATTGAGCTGGTATTGCCTGGTCTCCCCTTGCAACATCATACTTTGTTGGCTAGCTTCTTGTATGTGCTTCCACAGTGCAGACAATAAAACGTGCAGAAAGAATTTGGCACAACTTGAGCTGGAAAACAAGCTACTGGGTTTCATTCTGGGTTTCACACAGGCTATGAGATTACGCAAGTATAAATTGACAGCAGATCACTACAGTACTGAATAATCCAATCTTTCATAATCAAAGTAATTATTATACAATGAACACGATACATGCATATGCTTTTTTTCCTGAAATCTCTGGGGCACAAGAGGACCGGATGCTAATAGACGTTAGTGTAACCTCCCTGGCTGCTGCCTGTTCATTTATCATTTCCTCAGTAGCAGGGTTTTTCTCAAGGTAGTGCCATCGTTGTGAATCACAGGTGAGGCTTGAGTGGACACTCAAGGATGAGTTCACTTCCCGTGAGCATTCAGCACATCGTTTGGTTACAGGCATCCACCATGGGAAATCCAGGAAAATGAATCAAATGTGCTAAAAATGATGTCAAAATTTCCGATCCCTTAATCAAATAGAATTCTTAAACTTGGCAGCAAAATATTGACGTTGTCGATAAGCTCAGCTCGTTCCTTCATCACAGAGTTGTACAGCAAGGAAACAGGCCCTTCAGCCCGCCAAGTTCCTGCTGACCTTCAAGTGCTGCACCAATCAAGTTTATTAGCCTAATACTACATTCATCTCATTTATATTCTCCCCGCATTCTCATCAAATCCCCCCAGATTCTACTATTCACCTATGCACTAGGGCCAATTCACCTGCCAACCTGTATATCTTTGGGATGTGGGAGGAAAGTGGAACACCTGGGGGAAACCCAGGGAGAACATATTAACTTCACACAGACAACACCGGAGGTCAGGATTGAAGCTGGGACTCTAGCGCTGTAAGGCAGGGTCTCCACGAGCTGTGCCACTGTGCTGTCCTTTAATGCCAATTTGCTCCCATTGATCCTTACACTGAAACCATGATAAAAGGACAAATTAGTTCCCACTTCTCCCGAACCAGAGCAGGAGGCTGCACTACTGGTAGAAGATACAGGATCTTGAGACTTAAGGACAGCTTCTACCCCACTGTGATAAGACTATTGAACCGTTCCTTTATACGATGAGATGGACTATGACCTCGTGATCTCCCTTGTTGTGCCCTCACACCTTATTGCACTGCACTTTCTCTGTAGCTGTGACACTTTGTACTGTTATTGTTTTTACCTGTACTACCTCAATGCACTCTGTACTAACCCAATATAACTGCACTGTGTAATGAATTGACCTGTACGATAGGTACAAAGGAAAAGTTTTTCACTGTACCTCAGTACAACTGACAATAATAAACCAATACCAATGAAGCACTGGGTCAAACTTGACCATTCCGCAAATTGGCCATGTGTCGTATGTAACACTAATTCAATTACATGAGTCAACAACCCAAAAAATGCAGTGTATACCTGGCTTATCATCATCCAGCCTGTCATCATCTTCATCTCGATGCCGAAAATCATCATCATCATCACTGTCTTTATCTTTTGAATCATCACTGTCTTCGTCCTGATCCTCTCGATCTCCATCTTGATCCTGCTCCATACCATCGTTGTAATCATCATCCCCACTGTCTTCCTCCTCCTCATCCTCTTGCATATCCTGAATCGCTAAAAGGTAAAGAACTGGTTGGGATAATGTACACAATATCCACAGGCACTGCAGAACTACATTTCCAAAATTACACTAGAGCAGCACAACAAGACAACCTCAAAGCAGGTCCACCAGCCTCAGTAAAAGATGTCTTACCAGTTTCAGGATCATAGACATTATCTTCATCCTTTCCCTTCAGAGGTAAACCTGGAGGAGGGCCCATCCTTCGGGCATAAAGTGCTAACACCTGTGGTGGTGGAGGACCTGGGGGAGGACCGGGTGGTTTCTTACCAGGTGGCAATCGTGGAACCCCATATGAAGGAAGGGGCATGAGTGTAACAGGTTTGGAAGGCGGTCTGCAGAACAAAAATAAATCATTTATGACATTTTCCCCCCCTCCTACAAAAACCCACTAAAAACAAATCACTTCATATTGCCCCAACACCAAATGCACGTCTGTAGTTCCAAGTATTCAGTCTAACATACTATCAAGACTTAACAGTAATTAAGATAAAACCCATGATTTATTGGTCTCGTTTCTGCATGGATATTAATATTAAAAACTTCATCCCTGTACTTTCCATAAACTTGTCTCTTTATGAAAGGAGGGAAAGAGAAAACAGGAAAGTATAGATCAGT
>JAUZTB010001468.1:0-14463 GCA_034780895.1 Rhynchobatus australiae
CGACCTTCATCAATCTGCTTTTTCCATCCTCAAAGATTTCAATCAGTCTTGTGCGGCACGGCCTCCCCTTACAAAGCCATTGTTAATAACACTATTCAGCCTCTGCTTCGCAAAATTCCCATAAATCCTGTCTCCAAGAATATTCTCCAGTAATTTGCCCACCACTGAAGTAAGACTCACTGGTCCATATTTCCCAGGATTTTCCATACCCCCCATCTTTAACAAAGGAGCAACATTTCCCGATGTCCACGATCATTGCCAATGGCGCAGCAATCTCTTCCCTCGCTTCCCATAATAACCTGGGATGTATTCTGTCTCCCACCGGTCACTGATCTATCCTAATGTTTTTCAAAATTCCAGAACCTCCTCTTTCTCACGACGACATGACCGAGTATATCAGCCTGTTGAACGCCTCCCTCACAATCGTCATGGTCTCTCTCACTGGTAAATACTGAAGCAAATAATACATTAATGACCACCACTACCTTTACCGTCTCGGGGAACATGTTTCCTCGTTTATCGTGATCGGTCCCAACCTCACTGTCGTCATTCCCGTATTCTTGACAGACGTGTATAACGGCTTGGGGTGTTCCTTTCTCCTAGTCGCCAAGGACTTCCCATGCCCACTTCTAGCTGTCCTAATTTCATTCATAAGCTCACTCCTCGCCTCCTTGTAACTCTCCAGAGCCCTGTCTGATCCAGGGTTCTGATCCTCAGGACAATTTCTTTCTTCCTCTTGACAATGCATTCTACGTTTCGTGTTAACAACGTTTCCTTCACTCTACCTCTCATACCCTGCCTCAATGGGACACACCTATCCAGAACCACATGCAAGTATCCCTTAAACAATCTCCACATTTCTGCTGTGCACTTTCCCAAGAATGTCTGATCCCAATTTACGCTCCCAGGTTGCTACCTAACAGCATCATAACTCACCTCTCCCAATTAAATACTTTCTCATATCGTCTGTTCCTCCCAATCTCCAAGGCTTCGTGAAGGCTAATGAGTTATGGTATACCATCGGGAGATCGGAAACTTGACCAGGCTGATTGCCTCGCACTAGGTCCATACTGTTCTCTCCTCCAGTCCGCCGATTCACGAACTGTGTTAGGAAGCTTTCCTGCACACAGCTAACAATCTCCGTCGCATCTATTCCCTTTCCGTGAAGGAGGTACCAATCAATATTAGAGGAGTTGAAATCACCCATGACAACGCCCCAGTTAATTTTGCACCTCTCCAAAATCTGTCTCCCAATCTGCTCCTCGGTGTCTCTGTTGCTATTGGGGTGTCTGCAGAATTCCCCCAATAGAGTGATTGTTCCCGTCCTGTTTCTGACCTCCGCCCACACTGACTCAGTGGACGATTCCTCCAGGGTATCCTCCCTTTCTACAGCTGGGACACTGTCCATGATCAGCAAAGCCACTCCCCCACCTCCTTCACCTCCACCACTCTCCCTTTTGAAACATCTGAACCCCGGAATATACAACAGCCCATCCTGCCCTTGTGATAGCCAAGTCTCGGTAATGGACACCACGTCATAGTTCCACGTACTGACCCATGCTCTAATTTTATCAGCCTTCTTCCTGATACTCTCGAATTAAAGTCGATACACATCCAACTGACTGCAATTTTGCCATTTCAACTGGCGATCTTTCCTCACAGTCTCTCTACACTCATGACGACAACGTTTCCCTAAACGTCATCGAAAAGAAAGAGCGGGGCATTGACTTCAGGAAAGGGGGCGGTGCACATGCACCGTTCGACATCAAAGATGAAGCTGCGATGGCTGAGAGCCCCAAGTACCTTGGAGTGAATATCCCCAGTTGCCTGTCCTGTTCCATCCAAGTTGACGCCACAGCCACGAAAGCTCACCAATGCCTCTACTTCCTCATGAGGCGAAAGAAATTTGGCATGTCCTCTTTGATACTCACCAATTGTTATCCATGCGCAATAAAAAGCATCCGATCTGGATGCATCACAGCTTGGAATGTTAACTCCTCTGCCCGAGACGGAAGAAACTGCAGGGAGTTGTGGACAGCTCAGCACATCACGGAAACCACCCTCCCTCCGTGGACTATCTACACTTCTCGGTGCCTGGGTGAAGCAGCCGAAGTCATAAAAGTTCCCTTCAACCAAGGACATTCACTCCTCTCCCCACCCGCGATCAACGGGCAGAGGACACAAAAGCCTGAAAGTATTTACCAACAGGTGATACACCTCCAGCAGATCACCCCTCTTCCTCCCTCGCTCCAAGTAGAAAAGCCCAAGTTCAATCAACCTGTCCTCATAAGGAATGTTCCCCACTCCAGGCAACATCCGGGTAATTGTCCTCTGCACCCTCTCTTTGGCTTCCACATCCTTCCTGTAGTGAGGTGACCGGAACTGAGCCCAGTACTCCAAGTGTGGTATGATTGGGGTTCCATACATCTGCAGCATTACCTCTCTGCTACTAAATTCATTTCCAAGACTGAGGAGGGACAATACACCGTTTGCCTTCTCAACAGCAGGGTCAACCTGTGCAGTCGCTTTGATTGTCCTTTCTTTTTCAATCTTTTTTTTTATTGAATTTCAATTTTTTTTTCAAATTAATCTAAATAACGTTGGTGATTACATACATAGTGCGAAGAGATCGGGATAACAATAATGACAGTTAATATATATACTCACAGGGAGTAAAATATATAATCCGGACATCCCGCTCTCTTGCTAAGTGAGCATCATACAAAGTAAAATGAAAATAAATTTAATTATATGAAAAGAGAACCTCTAAATAAAAAAAAAGTAATAAACAAAAGCAAACTAAAAAATTCAAAATAAAAACTGGGTTGATATATCTTCGGTTTAAAAGAAACATTATTATCTCGTTAGCTCCGCTCCTCCATATTCAAAGGTTATTGAAAGGGACGCGAAAAATGTTTGCTTATATCATAAAGAAATATTGAATAAATTGCTTGGAGGTCTGTGGACGGAGATCCCGGGGATTTCACAGTGTCCATGATTGTGACTGGGAAAAGACTGAGATGGGCTGATCGATATTTAAACACAGCTCAGATTCCGGCACTGATTCATCATCAGTTCCGGAGACAACACTAACACCGCTGAGCGCAGCCCATTTCCAGCTGTTTCACTGGATTAGTGGCATTTCAGTAAAAATCTTGAATCACGTAATCAGGTAAAAACTGCAGGTGGAAGATCATGAGTCAAACCTGCTCTGTTCCGGATACTGAAAGTGAGGATTGATGTTTGGACCGACGTTTGCATTATAACCAGCACTGAACCGTTCCACAGGCCGTCAGCGTGACCAAGTGATTTCAGGTGCTTGTTCATGTCGCGGCGACTGGAGTTCGAACCACAGTGACGGTTGTAATTCTGCTGTTTCCTGACATAGAACTCATATCTTTGCTGCCAATTCCAATCCTCGTTCCACATTCAAAATTCTCCATCTCTGACTCTTCCATTCTCTTTCTGCCTCTCATTTGTTCATTGAGTTCAAATCGAGCTGCGCTACATTATAAAACTATTCCGTGAAAATAGGTATTAGCAAACAATATGTTAAAGAGAACGGCGGAGAAACCCTCACAAAGGTTTGCCTTCGCATATTCACTATTCCCTTAGTCCCTGCACCATCAGAAAAATCCAATCCTTCTCCAACAATTAGACATTGTAGGAAAGTTATCGAGTCCTTGTGAAATCGGTTTTATGACACCCGGTCAACTAAAACAGAGATTTAACTGTCTTCATGTGGTACGGTGCAACGTTACATTCCATGCAGAAGGACTTTGACATCAGTTGTCGTTGTGGTACAATCGGACAACGTTTTCATCAATTCACCGCAAAATTGCTGGTTTGAGCCCATCCAGGAACGACAAACTGACACTTCTGCCTGATGATCAAACTCCGTTTTTTTTGGTGTGGGGACTAAAAATGCAAATCAGCATTTCTTGAGAGGTGATAGCTTAAAGTCGTGTCGGCTTTGAAATGCTCAGTTGGACAAGAACTGCGAGCTATCGAGTGAAGGGGCGACCACAGATATCTCTGATTCATTGATTCTCTCTTTGCTCCGCTCATTCTTTCGCTTTTATTTCGGCGTTATTCTGCTTTGATGAGGCTTATACCTATTTCACCACTTATTTTCATATCATTCAACATGAACAGTAAACATGGTAATTGACATTGTTCACGAATTATGATTTCAATCTTTGTTCCCCTGATAAAACTAATGCATTTTTTTCTTAAATCCTCGGCTCCTTTCAGCCGTGATTGCATCAGACTGCGACGCTGACAGAGCACAGTGCGGCCCATGAACATCACAGGAATGACAAGGTTTGCAGTCGTAGAGTCGCCGAGAGATACAACACCTGAACCTGCCCTTCGGTCCATCGTGTCTGAGCCGGCCATCAACTTCCCATTCATAGGAATCCAACATTGATCCCAATTATCATGTTTCCCACATTCCTGTCAACTTTCCCCACATTTCACAACTCAGTTTCACACTTGGATCCACTTACAATGGCCAAGTAAATTGTCAAGTATCACGCCTTTGAGATGTGGGAGGAATTCGGAGAACCCTGAGGAAACGCACTCGGTCAGAGAGAGAACGTGAAACCTCCGCACAGTCAGCAGCTAAAGTGACGATTGAACCGGATGTGGAATGTCTGGACTCTGTACTGCAAAGGACAATGCTTTGGACTTCCGTGTGTGTTTACGTTCCTCGTAACCGAACTCTTATTCTTGGAATGAAAGCTGAATTTCAAATGAATTGCTTGGTGATTTCGGGGAAGTTTTGTGTTGAAGAAAGATTAGCGAGGTTCATGAACAAATTTCCTGCACTGGATGAAGGTCAGTTTCACTGTTATTATCATTACATGCAAGAAAAGCTTGGGAACCGCTTTTTTGAATGAATGTACATCCAACAAATGGGTTTAATTGTAAAAGTGAAATAGTGAAAGTTCAGTACCAACTTGTTCCTGCAGGACTGAAATGTAAGGAGGTCTTGGAACCTGGGTATCAAGGAATGTCGAAAGTTCCATTAAAAAACATAAAAAGGCATATGACTGGTATGGGGAACGAAAAACAGCTGAGGCATTTTTGTCAGATGGAATCTGTACAGGCGGTGAGGGGTGAATGTGTAAAAACCGGACAGCAAAGAGTTGGCAAGAATTATCCCTGGCAGACAAGATTAAAGGCAATCCCAGGACAGTGTATTTGCATATTCTAGAAATGTGGTAAACCAGGCAAAGTGTCGTTCGCATCAAGGACCGAAATGGGAAATCTGTGCGTGCGTCCGAAGTGTTGTGTCAGGTTGTAAATGATTATTTGCTTTTATTTACTATTTAGTGCGGAGACGAACATTGTGGTTTCAAATTTCAGGAACGGTGCAATGGCATTCTGGAGCGAGTTAACATTGAACAAAGAGTATGTATTAGATGTCGCAGCAAGCAGAGAGTTGAAATTTTCCCCAAGATCTGGTGAAGTTGGCTGCTTTGGGAGGCAAGGGAGAATGTCGCTGGCACACGAGAGACACATTCTTTTTTAATATTCGTTGGCCGCAGGGGCGGTGCCGAATGACTGTAGTTCAGGAAATGCTCTGTCTCCATTGCAGAAAGGCAGCATGGGTAAGTCAGGCTGTGATCTGCCAGCCTTCGCCAGCAATTACAGACTGCATTTCCGGACAGGGAAGGTGTTGGGAAAGAACACCGAGGAACACCAATAATCTGCACGTCGGGAGTGAAGAGATAGGACAATTCACCATGGATTTGCTGGTGGGAGGTCCTGTCTGACTGAAGTCGTTTAGATTCTTGAAGAATTAATGAACTGAATTAAGGAGGGAAATGCTGGTGACAGGATGCTGGCCCTCAGTTTCGGAGGCATGGGATATAAGAGCATAGAAGTCATGGGACTAGAAGTGGAACTAAATATCCTTGCAGAGTAAATAAAACTGAGGACCAGTTTGTAATTATTTTCCGTTATACGATGACATGGACTCTTGAACGAACAATCTATCTCGTTATGACCCTGCACATTATTGTCCGCCTGCACTATACTTTCTTTGCAATTGTCACACATTATTCTTCTCTTTGTCATTGTTCTGCCTTGCACTACCTCAGTAAACAGCTGTGTTGAATTCTGTTGGGTGAACGGGATGTAAGACAGTTTTTCCACTGTACCTCGGTACATGTGACAGCAATAAACCAATGACCAATTCTATCAATATGTTATTCAGGGAAAATTTCGGGATATACCTCCAAAGAGCTGGGGAACACAGCAAATTATGGAGGGAAATGGGCAGTCGATGTTTCGGGTAGAGATCCTTCATCTGGACTGGGAAGAGTAGAGCCCGTCAAGGGCTAAAGGGGAAATCTATGCATTCATCCGACGAACTGCCAATGCATTGGGTGTTCCACCATAATATAGCCGGGAATACCCAGGGCGAAATGAAATGTCTCTCGGGTTACGGTGGGATGCAGGGGACAGATTTGCTGGTGCCACGACAGAAAGTATTTTTTCTTCGCTGGCTTCTGCTGAGGTGCCAGATATCTGGAGTTCAGGAAATGTCAGGCCTTTAGTAACGAAGGGCAGCAGGGAAAAGTCAGGTAATAACAGATCTCTCAGCATGAGGTTAGAGATAAGGAAGATAGTGAAAATGTCCGAGCGGCGGGAATACTCTGCACTGAGGTAGTGAAGCAGTGTTCAGGAAAAGTCAGCATGGATTTGCCGGCGGAGATCCTGCCTGATAAAGTTTCACATTCTCGAAGAAATCAAAAAAATAGTTTGATGACTGCAGTGCTCTTCACGACGACGACCTGGACGTCAACTATCACTTGCATTGGTGGTTCAGTGGTAGAATTCTCGCCTGCCACGCGGGAGCCCCGGGTTCGATTCCCGGCCAATGCAATCGCACCTTTTACTTCGAGAGGTTGGTCACGGCACACATCAACTGCAGCCGTCAATGCAACCTCGACCCACTGCAAATTGCGTAATGCGGGCAGGTCCACGTACCCCGGTCTGCGCTTATCTCTCGAGCATCTGAATCACAACACACCGGCACCAGACTAATATTTATTGACTGCAACTCCGCCTTCAATACTAGAATTCCAATCAAAGTCATCTCAAAACGCCTGGAACTGGGGCTCAACAAGTTCATTTGCAAAGTGATCCTTGACTTCCTGACCAACAGGTCGCAATCCGTAAGTGCAGCCGGAAAAATCTCCGCCACGGTTATCCTCAAAACTGGTGTCTGAGAAGGTTGCGTCCTCAGACCGCTGCTCATGCGCCTGCGTGTCGAGATTCTGATCTAACTCCATCCACAAGTCAGCAGATGATACCAGCGGAGTGGGCCGAATCTCAAATACCGATTAATCGGAGTCCAGGAAGGTTATCGAAAACCTAGTGTGATGGGGTCATGAGAAAGACCTTTCCCTCTGTGTCAACAAAACAAAATAGCTGTTCCTTGACTTCAGCGAGGGAGCCGTGCACACATCCCTCGATACATCGACTGTGCTGCGGCCAGAGGTTTGAGAGCTTCAAGGACCTAGCATGACGTTCACCAATGGACTGTCCTGTCCTGTCCTGTCCTGGTCCAACCACGTAGATCTCATGGCCAGGAAAGCACACCAGCGCCCTGCTTCACGAAGCTCAATGAATTTGGTATGTCCCCTTCGGCCCTCAAAATTTATTGACGCACCGTAGAAAGCATCCTGTGCGGATGCATCACAGCTTTGTACGGCAACACCACTACCCATGACCACAAAAAAACGCAATCCCCGGGATTGACCTTGTACCAGCACTGCCCACCCTCCTTTCCGTCCCTTCGACAGCCCTGCCTTTCTGACTGGACGGTGCTCTCAAACTCTCATGATCCTCGGAAAGAATTTCACAACTGAGCCATGGAAACCTTCCTCTGCTTTAGCACATCAGTTCTGCAATCTGTTCCATCAGCTCCGAAATTTCCGACTGAGATACTCTGGTTACCTGGAGATTGGTGAGCTGGTGAAAACGGCGATAACGTTCAGTTGAGTTTTCCAGCATTGACCTGACAAAAGTTCGCTCCACATTATTTTCACTGAAACTCGGAGCTCTGTTTCACGGGGTGACGGCAGTTTATAATTTTCGGGCCCATCTTCGAGAACTGCAGCCACCAGCCCCCAGTGTTTCTACTGATCCCACCTCAGACTGAGAATCTTGTGTGAGTGTGGCGCTGCTCTGATCCGATCCTTCATGACACCGTCAGCACTGACATCGGATTCAGTGGTGTGACTGCAAACATGTTGGTCTGACAGTCACTTTCCGACACCGGTGGAAACACGTTGAAACCTTTCTCCAACTTCTGTTTCCTCCCAGAACGAACCGGTTTCACTGAACTCACTCCCTCTGTTTTGTTTTCAATGTCCTGCGGATTCCATTTTCGATATAAAATAGTGTCCCAGATCAGCATGGTTTCTTTCGTGTCGCGACTATCTCGTTCACCCCACAGGCGTGAAGTCAATACTGGACATGGACGTGATTTTTGATCTGATCCAGGTCGTGAGGCGAGTGCGTCTTCTTGCCGTCCCCATTCGCCTTGAAAACAGCGGCCAGCTAATTTTGCTCTGAAGCCGGGCACACCTGATCCGGTTGAAGCAAATTCGGTTTATATAAATTACCTCCATCATGCTTACTGTCTCTCTCCCTCCGATCGCTCGCCATGTTTCCCATAAGCTCCTTCACTCCAGGTCTGTTAGTCTCCAGCTCTCTGTTTTATTCTCTCACTTTCTCAAGGAGCCTATTAATTCGGGTTTAAGAAAGGAGAAATTTCCCGATTCAGGTGAATTCTCCCATGCGACAGCTGTGAAAACTCGGTCAATGGCTACAATTGACACAGATAGTTCGAATTCTGCGAATGGGAGGGATCAGGGAATGAGGGAAAATGTCGTTATTTGTTTTGAAATTGAACAAATAAGATCTTGTTGAATTCAGAAGTGATATCGACGGACCGAACGGCCTTGTCGTGTTTCAATTGATTCGGGTGTTCTTACATCCATTGTTTATTTTCCACTGGCAAAGTCCCATCTTTCCGTCTACCCTCTGCCTCTCTCTCTCTCTCTCTCTCTCTCACACACACACACACACACACACACACTCACACTTTCTCTCTTTCTCTCTCTCTGGCATTTAAAGGCAAATTCAACGTTTTCCCCCCATGTTTTGGACCACTAAGCTGTTCTTAATTGGATACAATTCCACTGCCCTCGGAAAAGCGACGCTTTTTCCACAGCTGTCACCTGAATTTATGGGACCTCCGCGGTGTTTTCCTTTCATTTTAGCAATGTATGCACAATTGCAGAGGAAGCAAATTCAAGGTGCCGGCTTCCTCCACCCCCAGGCTCCCACCATATTTTCCCCCACAGACTGTCGCTTCCAAACAACAAGTCTTGCTCAACGTCACTCTCGTCTCTTCCAGGTGACTTCCTCAGCGATCACCCCTGTCTTTCAATGAGGCCTTTGCATTCGTTGCTAGCGCCGTAGCCTCTACGATGGTCATGTACGCAGGGTAGATAATTTAAGAAAGGAATGGAATCTGTGCCTGGTGTACCGGGGGCTATGGCCGGAGATCCCAGGGATTTCACAGTGGCCAGGATGGTGACTGGGAATAGAATGAGATGGTCTGATTGATACCACACACACTTAAACACAGATCAGATTCCGGCACTGTTTCATCCTCAGCTCCGGAGACAACACAAACACCGCTGAGTGCAGCCCTTTTCCAGCTGTTTCACTGGATTTGTGGCATTTCAGTAAAAATCTTGAATCACTTACTCAGGTAAAAACTGCAAGTGAAAGCTCATGAGTCAAACCTGCTCTGTTCGGGAGACTGAAAGTGAGGATTGATTTTTGGACCGACGTTTGCATTATAACCAGCACTGAACCGTTACACAGGCCGTCAGCGTGACCAAGTGATTTCAGGTGCTTGTTTCATGTCGCGGCGACGGGAGTTCGAACCACAGCGACGGTTGTAATTCTGTTGTTTCCTGATATACAACTCATCCTCTTTACTGCCAATTCCAATCCTCGTTCAACATTCACAATTCTGCATCTCTGCGAGAGGTTGCTCACGGCACACATCAACTCCAGCTGCCAATGCAACCTCGACCCACTGCAAATCGCCTAATGCAGGAACAGATCCACGGACGACGCCATCTCCCTGGCCCTATACTTATCTGTCGAGCATCTGAATCAGAACACACCTGCACCAGACGACTATATATTGATTGCTGCTCCGCCTTCAATACGAGAATTCCAAGCAAAGTCATCTGCAAACGACCGGAACTGGGACTCAACAAGTTCCTTTGCAAATTGATCCTTGACTTCCTGACCAACAGGTCGCAATCAGTAAGTACAGGCGGAAACGTCTCCACCACGGTTATCCTCAAAACTGGTGTCTGACAAGGTTGCGTCCTCAGACCGCTACTCCACGCCCGATGCTCATGCGCCTGCGAGTCGAGATTCTGATCTAAGTCCATCCACAAGTCAGCAGATGATACCAGCGGAGTGGGCCGAATCTCAAATGTCGATTAATCGGATTCCAGGAAGGTTAACGAGAACCTAGTGTCATGTTGTCCTGAGAAAGACCTTTCCCTCTGTGTCAACAAAACAAAATAGCTGTTCCTTGACTTCAGCGAGGGAGGTCGTGCACACACCCCTCGATACATCGACTGTGCTGCGGCCAGAGGTTTGAGTGCTTCAAGGACCTAGCATGACGTTCACCAATGGACTGTCCTGTCCTGGTCCAACCACGTCGATCTCATGGCCAGGAAAGCACACCAGCGCCCCTGCTTCCTCACGAAGCTCAATGAATTTGGTATGTCCCCTGCGGCCCTCAAAATGTATTGATGCACCGTAGAAAGCATCGTATGCGGATGCATCACTGCTTTGTACAGCAACACCACTACCCATGACCACAAAAAACGTAATCCCCAGGACTGAATTTATACCAGCACTGCCCACCCTCCTTTCCGTCCCTTCGACAGCCCTGCCTTTCTGACTGGAAGGAATTTCACAACTGAGCCATGGAAACCTTCCTCTGCTTTAGCACATCAGTTCTTCAATCTGTTCCATCAGCTCCGAAATTTCCGACTGAGATACTCTGGTTACCTTGAGATTGGTGAGTTGGTGAAAACGGCGATAACGTATAGCTGAGTTTTCCAGCATCGACCTGACGAAAGTTCGCTCCACATTATTTTCACTGAAACACGGAGCTCTGTTTCACGTGGCGACGGCAGTTTATAATTTTCGGGCCTTTCTTCCAGTACTGCAGCCACCGGCCCCCTGTTTTTCTACTGATACCACCTCAGACTGAGAATATTGTGTGAGTGTGGCGCTGCTCTGATCTGATCCTTCATGACACCGTCAGCACTGACATCGGATTCAGTGTTGTGACTGCAAACATGTTGGTCTGACGGTCAGTGTCCGACACCGGTGGAGACACGTTGAAACATTTGCCCAGCTTCTGTTTCCTCCCAGAAGAAACCGACTTCACTGAACTCCCTCCCTCTTGTTTTGTTGTCAACGTCCTGCGGATTCCTTTTCCGATGTAAAAGAGTGTCGTAGATCAGCGTGGTTTCTGTCGTGTCGCTGTTATCGCGTTCAAACCTCAGGCGTAAGATCCCAAGTCAATCCTGGGTACGGACGTTATTTTTGATCTGATAGAGGTCGTGAGGCGAGTGCACCTTCTTGCCGTCCCCATTCGCCTTGAAAACAGCTGTCAGCTAATTTCGCTCTGAAGCCGGGCACACATGATCCGGTTGAAGCAAATTCGGTTTACATAAATTACCTCCATCATGTTTACTGGCTCTCTCCCTCTGCTCGCTCGCCATGTTTCCCATAAGCTCCTTCACTCCTGGTCTTTTAGTCTCCGGATCTCTGTTTTATTCTCTCACTTTCTCAAGGAGACTATTAATTCGGGCTGAAGAAAGGAGAAATATCCCGATTCAGGTGAATTCTCCCATGCGACAGCTGTGAAGACTGGGTCAAAGGTATTGACACAGATAGTTCGAATTCTGTAAATGGGAGGGATCGGGGAATGAGGGAAAATGTCGTTATTTGTTTTGAAAATGAGCAAATAAGATCTTGTTGAATTCAGAAGTGAGCTCGACGGGACGATTGATTCTTTTTTTTTACATACAGTCTTTTTTTTCACTGGCAAAGTCCCGTCTTTCCGTCTAACCTCAGCCTCTCTCTCTCTCTCTCTCTCTCTCACTCTCTCACTCTCTATCTGTCATTCCCTTCCCATCTCCGTCCCTCACACACTTCTCTGCTCCGCGTCCCTTTCTGTCTCTTGATCCCAGATGTGTTTCCTATTCCGTCCGTCATTGCATTCCTCCCTACCACTTTATTAATCTCCTTCTCTCGTTGTTAATCTCTCTTACGCACTGATTGTTTCCTGTTTCTCTGGGATCACCAACTCTTGTCTTTCCATTTCTCACAAACGGCAATTAAGCGTCAACATTGTCCCTCAAATAACCCGAGACATTCAAAACTAAGACATTGAATAAATCTGTGCTTCCGGATGAAATGGCGGTGGAAGGGCGTCGGTGTGTGTGGCAAGTGATGTTGCTGGGAAAGAGGGACCGGTTGGGGGGTAACCGACATTTACTGGCCAAGAAATGGCAACAGCATTTCTGAGGACAGACTGAGCAGTACTGAGTCCAGAGCTGGGCGGCACGGCAGCGCTGCAGTTAGCGCGACGCTATTACAGCGCCAGCGATGGGGGTTCAATTCCCGTCGCTGTCTGAAGGTAGTTTGTACGTTCTCCCATGTCTGCGTGGGTTTTCTCCGGGTGCTCCGATTTCCTGCCACATTTCAAAAACGTACGGGTTGGTTAACATGGGTTTAAAATTGCCGAAAGGGCCTGTTACCACGCTGCAAATAAAAATTAATTTAAGCTCACAGGAGATGTGTGGAATCTGTGGGTGTATAAACAACCGGGACCCAGCGATAGTCCAGGACTCAAAGGCATGCCGGGAGCAAATAAACTCGGCGATTGTGGACAATAACTGGGGTTTACCACACATTGGGAGTTGGTGAGTTGGTGGGGTGTGGATATCTGCACTCAGTGACAGAGAGAGTGAGAAAGAATGAGATAGACAAATAAATATTATGTTTTTTTTCTTCCTTTACCCCGAAATGCGACCGACAATGAAATTCGTCTTCTGTTCGGCTACGTTCTTTCATCTTACACATCCGCATTGACATTCACTTTGAAGATATTTGGGCCATTCGAATCCGAGTGGGTTTACGTCCACAGGTCTAGGCGCTTTATATCAGCAACGGTGAGGAACAGAATCATTTGTAAATGGGAAGAGAACAAGAAAGGATTTACCAGTCGGCATTGACTCACCTATAAAAAGTTTTAAAAGGGAGTGTCTGTGAAGATCCGCGTTTCGAGTCAGTGTGTGAGCGGCGCCGACATTGTCCAGTTCAATGAAGAGAGTCAGCGGTAGGGGTCACACAGATATGGCTGTTGCGGGGAGCGGCAGCTCTCCTCCGTCGGTGGTTGGATGAGAGAGCGGAGAACCTGCGCTTTTGCTGAGGCAGTCCGGCTGGTTCTGCCACGTGCTCTCCGCGGGACCGGGAGGCGATGCATGTTGGTTAATTGATTATAAATATCCAGAGAGCCCGTCTACATTCTGCTGATCTATCAGAAAGATTCAGTTCCAAATGCGGCGACTGACTTCATGTGTTGAGGGGAAAGCTGGTGGTGACAGAGGAAAATCAACACCATGGGAGAAGCGGCGGCCGGAAATTCAGCAAAAGGAGAGCGTTGAATGCCAAATATATAAACGACGATTTGCCCTGAGTCGGATTCGAACCGAGGTTGCTGCGGCCACAACGCAGAATACTGACCACGATACGGTCACGGCCTCATATTTATTATGTGCGCTTCCTGCACTGTAAAACCCACTGATACCGGTGTGACTCTCCCACTGACGCTCGCGGAACAACATCGCGCTGTCCGTCCGCGCTTCCACAGTGGCAAACACTGAAAATACGGGAAGTGCTTTGCTGATCGGCCGGATCTGCGGCAAGAGGAGCAGGGCCAGTGTTACGGGCACAAGTTCCGTCGACAGAACAGAAAACGTGGCCTAGGTATTTTTTACAGTGCGTGTGTGTGTGGGCGGGAGGTGGGTGTTAGGATGTGTCTGTAAGAGGAAAAGCAGGGTGAACATGCGGAAAAAAACTGCTGGAGGAATTCAGCGGGTCAAGCAGCATCTCCGAAGGGCAAAGGACTGAAACGTTTCGGGTAAAGACCCTACAAACGAACTTTGACCTCGGACTCGCTGTAAACAAGGTTATCTGGTCAATGGGTGAATTCGAGCGGTTAGACGGTGAGAACATTGACCAAGGATCACAGACAAAAGTAGGTCGGAGTTGGGAAACGCAGAGCAGCGAGGCAAGTGCAGTCGCTGAGGCTGGGCATGTGCTCCA
>JAUZTB010001489.1:0-14447 GCA_034780895.1 Rhynchobatus australiae
GTTCAATGCATAACACTGATTATGTCATTATATCCTCATCGGGGATGCTTCAAATGCTGAGCTGCTGCACAAACATCTGCAGTTATGTTCTAATGTAGAGGATGTTCAGACAGGAGCTGATGTCTGCGCTGTAATACCCACTGAGGCTCACCAACAAGTGTCTTCATGGATAGAACATATTGAACGAATTTAACCACGAACTCAACCTTGCGACATCACGTGAATTACAAATGACTGGGAAACGCTAGGAACAGTAATTATTTTTAATTGGTATCTCATCTAATATGCCGCCAACAATGTCCTTTTAAAATAATACTTGTTCCGCAGCCTGCAGAGGTATTGAAGTTGTGAGAATGAGCAGAATAGAAGAGGAACTGCTGAAAAATGGTGGGAAAAGCAGCAGAGAAAGAGCGAAAGATGAAAATAAAAAATTAACCCAAAAGGAATTGTAAGTGAGACAAAACTGAGTGAGGATAATAGATGCCTTCAGCTTTCCCATAACTATCCGCAGAACATCTCTTTGTTTTGTACAACATGTTACCATTACATCAACCACCTATATTTTGTGTTGTGTCAGGACACGATCTGCTTTCTAACTTAACCGCCCTGGATCCCACGGCATTAACGAAAACTCTGCTAAAATTGTGAACAGTATTACTGTTCGAGAAATAGCACACACATTGTGAAATAAATGTCAGACGAATGTATGTCCTGATATAGACCAGTTTCCATCGTTATTGAACAAAAGTGAAATCAGAGTCTTGCACATTATTGTGATATGAATTCAATCTAACGCATGGTGACTCACTTCCCTCCCTCCCCCTCTCTTTCCCCTCTCTCTGTCTACCTCTCGCCCCCCTCATTTCATGCATTCGATGCACTTACTTCAATTTGTTACAACGTTTGGAATGCTCCCCTTAATTTATTGGATGCACTGCAGTAGTTGTGTTAACTGCAGAACATGTCCCTGTACCAAACTGAAATAAAGGGACTTTCAAATCCAACATGATTCATTGAAGCCAGCCACACTCGAGTAGCAGGAAAAACTCATTGGGAAAGAAAATTCGATCTTTGGCTCAAATACCACTCTCAACAGCCAGATATTGAATTAAGTTTTAGGAATCGATGTTCCCCCATTGAAACCATATTGACATTTATCAATACACTGGGCTGCTTTTTGGTCAGCTTGTTAGAACAGCATAGATCGACGTTCACACAAGCATTGAGATTCCCGCAGATACGATAGACCGGGCGCATAAAATGAAACCAACAGAATTCCTCTGCTTATGTTTGCAAAAAGCCATGGAGAAACTGCTGCATTACATGTTGCAGCACAGGATGAAATTACACTGGTTTGTGTGTAACACATGGCACAAATAGGTAATTGGGTGACGGACAGAGAAGGGAATTTCGGGATAAATGCCCATTTACAGATTGTCTTTCACCAAGATTGACACCAAGTGCTCCGCCCGTGCTTCGGTAATGTACAATCTAATTTATTGATTGGGACAGAAGGACAGATTGTGATATCGACACACCTGCAGGTAATGCAAAGGAAGACGGTTTAAAAATTTGGAATAAGGACGTGAAATGCCTTAAAATGGAAATAGAAAGCCTAAGTATGCGGGCAACAAGCTGACAGTTGGTGCGTCATGTGAGTAAATGTGAAGGTGTTTACATTAGAATGAAGAATGTAAACGCAAATTATTACTTGAACAAAGAGACATGATGAGATCCAGAAGTCTTTAGTATTATACAGGAAAAAAAAGTTAGCTTGCAGAAACATGGCGGCAATGAGTGGGCCGTTTCCTTTGCAAGAACAGTGAATACAGATGTAAGTAAATGTTGATGCCATTTTGCAGTGCGCTATGGAGAGAGCACTGGGGGAAGTGCGTGCTTTTTTTGGCCCGCAAATATACTAATTTGAATTTGTGCAGAAGGGGAACGGAAAAGATTGTTCATCAAATTTATCCAGCGAAGAAAGTGCTCATTCGGCCTCTGCTCATTGGAGTTTAGAAGAATGAGAAGTAATTTTATGCAAGCATTCTGATGTAGATTCACAGAGTGGATGATGACAAAATGTTGCTCCCTCGTACATTTCCCTCAACATGGACCCCATCAAGGTGCATCAGGACATTGTCTCGGACACTATCGCTGGCCTCATCATTTCTGGAGCTCTCCCCTCTGTACCCTCCAGTCTCATAGTTTCCCTACCCCGTTTCTCACTCCAAGGCAAGATCCACAAACCCAGCTGATCAAATCGGCCAATTGTTGTTACCTTGTCTTGTCCCACTGAAACTGTGTCCTGAGATCTTCACTCCATTTTGTCCCGCTTGGTCCAGTCTTTTTCCACCTACGTCCGTGACAGTTTGCATGCCCTCCATCACTTCAATAACGTTCAGTTCCCCGGCCCTCTCCGGCTAACTTCCACAATGGACATCGAATCCCTGTGCACTTCTATCCCCCATCAGTAAGGCTTAAGGCTCTCTGCTTCTTCTCAACAACAACCCAGACACCGCCACCTTCCACCGCCAACCAGAACGGGTACTCACCCTGAACAACTTCTCTTTCGGCTGCTTTCATGTTGTCCAAACCAAAGCTGTAGCCAGAGTTATTCGCATGAACCTCAGCGATGCCTGCCCTTTCGTCGGCTCCGTGGAACTGTCCATGCTCCACGCCAACACCGGTAACGCTCCTCAACTCTTTCTACACTCCATTGATGACTGCATTAGGGCTGCTTCCTTTACCCTTGCTGAGCTCGTCAATTTCATAAACGTTGCCGCCACCAACGGGATCCCATCACCAGGCAAATTCTCCACTCCCCACTTCTCCACTTTTTGCAGGGATCCCTTTCTCCGCGGCTCCCTTGTCCAGTTGTTCCTTCCCGTGATAGCCCTCCAGGCGCTTATTCCTGCAACCGTGACCAGTGTTGCACCCCCATGCACCTCCGTAATCACTTTTCATGGGCCTTGACAGTACTTGCAGCTGAGGCACCACTTCACTTGTGAATCCGAGGGTGTCTTTTATTGAATCCGGTGATTCAAGTGCGGTCTCCTGTTATTCGATGAGACCCAACGCGGACTGGGGGACCGCTGAGTTGTTCATCTTCTCTCCGTCCTCCACAAAAGTAAGGATCTTCCGTTGGCCACCCACTTAAATTTCACATCCTATTCCCATACAGAAATGTCTGTCCACGGCGTCCTCTATTGCCACGTGGATGCCAGATGTATATTGAAAGAACAACGCCTCATATTCCGCATTGGAAGTCTCCAACCTGACAGTCTGAACATCGATTTTCTTAATTTACGGTAATCTCTTCCCTCTCCCAATTTCCTCTCTCGTTCCTCTGGCCCCGACACCCCTTCTATTTCCCCTGCACAGCCCGCATAACCCACCTTATCTCCACTTTACTTCGTTCATTGGCTTCTATCGGTTTCCTTCCTCATCACCCTTTTGCTTCTTCTAAATACTACCTCTCATCTTCTTACCTCACTCCATTTTACCCCCTCCCCACCCACCTGTTTTTTCCCCTCAACTTGAATCACCTATCGCCTACCAGAGTTTGCTCCTCCCACTCACCCGACATTCTTATTCTGGCCTCTGCCCTCTCCCTTTCCAGTCCTGATGAAAGATCTGACCGAAAACGTCGACGGTGTGTTTCCCTCCATAGTTGCTGCCTGACTCGCTGAGTTCCTCCAGCATTTTGTGTGTATTGCGTCACTTTCCAAACTCTGCAGAATATCATTTGTCTCCAGATTCCAACCAGTTTCTGGGTGAAAGCAAATCGCCCTTGGCTGTCCTCTCAAACATTCACCCTTTGACCTCAATCAATGTGTTGTATTTCTGTTGACAAAGTATGGAGGAAAATTCCATTTCCTTCTTCACTCTCTCGGCAGGGAGATTAAAGGACATTACAATTTGATCCTCAGACACGCCATTGATATATTATGTAACATTCGGCCTGACACACTGTGAGAGTACGTATCTGTCTGTCGTGTGTAACAGCATATGTACTATTCGAACTGAGACTGTATTCTTCTAAGTGGCACAGTAAGATATTGTGACCTGGAATGTGAGGGCAATTATGGGTCCAACAGAATTAAGCCTGGATTTCACGTTGCAGAGGGTGGGTCATGTGGGAAATGTGTAGTTGGCGTTCTGATGAAATCATGGCTATTCTGATTGAATTCCGCGTGCGCGTCTGAGTGGCGACTCCTGCTCCTAATTCGGATGTCGCTGTGACTGTATGTCCCTTTGTGTGGTGAGCAGGACTATGAAGAATGTCCCAGCTGTGGCCCAACTTGTGTTTCTACAGTTCCAGCAGAGCTCCCTCCTCTGGCATTCTGTGCCTTAAGCCAACAAAGGCAAATCTCCCATCCACCTCCTGAACTCACCGACAGACCTGTCCACCTACCTTCAGGGACCTGTCCACATGCTCTCCAGTCTCCCTCAGCTCCAATACATTTCTTCATTCTCTACCAGCTACGCTGTATATCGGTGTCTTATTTCGGCTCTCCGAAGATGAAACCTGTGCCCTCCAGCTGTAGACACCTCGCCATGTGGAAATGTTTCCGATTATACACTTATCTCTGACCCTCATAACTTCTGCACCGAAAAAGGTACGTCATCCTCCAGCCTCCTCCACTCCAACAAAAGCAACGGCAGCCGACAAAATCTCACTTTAAAAATGAAACACCACACCCAAACGACATCCGTGTGAAACTCCTCTACACATATCCCCGTTCAGTCACGTCCGCCACATAATATGGCAACAAGAAATATTCCTACCCTTGAGTCTCTTTTCTGCTAAATCCTGGGTGAAAGGAGAAGAAAACCCGCCGTGCTGACCTTCTTTGAACTGCATGAGACTCCAGCCCACACCGATGTGCTTCTCTGGTGATTCCCGCCTGAAGCAGTTCAGCAATACCGTCGGAAGGTTCAGAAAGAAAAAGTATAATTGAGTCCGATCCGGATCGCCCAGCCCAGGCAACACTGCAGCGTACCACTATCGCCATCACTCTCTGGGCGCCGGTTCACAATATTGAAGCGTCGTCCGTCATGGGCGCGTAATCTGAGCTCCCTCACCACACAGAGTGCAGCGGCCGAGGGAGGCGGCCCGGCACCATGTTCTCCAGGACTGCTAGGGAACGAATATTTCGTTACCCCTATCGCTAATGCCCATATTCAAAGACTGAGAACAAAATGGGAGGTATGCGGATGTGGTGACTGTGTGAGGAAATACAGTCCCGCTCTGAGTGAAACTCACTCGGTCCAACTGCTCGCGCGGAGTTCAGGGTTTAATATAATCGATCTGAAATATTAACACTTTTTCCTCCTCCACAGACACTGCTTGATCTGTTGTTTCTGTTTTTATTTCAGGCTCAGTTCCGTTTCAATGACATTGGTATCGGTGCTGTCCCCTTCCGTCCCGAGGCACACTGATCGCATCCCATAAACAATGTCTTTCTTCCTGTCCAGCTGTGGGGAGCTCGGTAGTCGTGACCGAGTGGTGAAGGCAATAGGCTGAAGATCCATTGGCGTTACCCCGGGAAATTCGATTCCTGTTGATTACAGGAGCAGCTGGACAGCCCGGAGTAACCCGCATGTGTGTAATTTTTGAGTGACTGTTGAGTGTGTGGTCCAAGTGTGAAAATATCCCAGGACAAACAAAACTACTTTCGCTGCGGTTCAAAGTTTTTGTTATGAATTCCGTACGTTCACTTAAAATACTCCCGAGTTCAGTGGTTCTGGCATCTCCTGAAATCAGCTGATCATCCAACGTGGATATGGATATGATGGGTTAAAGGGCTTGCTTACTGAGTGGTAAATTTTACTCATGGACTCATGCCCATATTTCTGTGGCCCCAGTGTGTGCAAGGAGCAATGAGATCACCTCTAATTCACTGAGCTCCAGAGAGTGTGGACCAACTCTGCTTAATCTCTCCTCACAGGAAAGACAGGGTGAATATTTGCTGAGCTCCTTCGATCATAAATATATCCGGTAGGGGCCGGGGCAGTACACAGGAGGGCGTGGGTCTTTGGAACTCCTTTCCTCAAAAGCTGGTGAAAGTAGGGTTTATGAATAGTTAAAACCAGCAATGCTTAAATGATTAATCAGCAACAGGTGAAAGGTCGCCAGGGGAGGGGGGGGTGGGGGCTTGTGGAATTGAGGATCACGTCAGATCATCCATCAGCTTGTTCAATGGACGAGCAGCTTCGAGGGGCCGGGTGGCTTCCTGCTGCTTCTGATTTTATGTCCGTATGTTCCAGGTGCTGTCTCACCGGGGCCCTGTATGATGCCACTCAGACATGTTTGCTCCTGAAAACAAGTCCTCCTGCCACAAAGGTCGACATACAGTTTGTCTTCCGACACATTCACTAACTGATATGTTAATTCTCATTGTTTTGTGTACAATTACGCCCAGGTATTTCAGAACAGCAGCAGCTGTCAATCTCTCACTATTGAAACGATAGAACTACTCGTAATGTGCACGCAAAATATATTCCACACTACACACTCGCATCAACACATATATTTCACACAAAGTTTCTTCCCCAGCTATCAAAGTCATCGTGAAATTCCACGCCCCAGCACCGATCCCCTCTCACTGCTCCCTAACCAAATAATTGCTCATTTCTACGCATTTCCTTCAGGGAGTCTACGTGGCGTATTCGCTCCGACCATTCGGCTGCTTACCGAAAGATTGGTGGACACAAACGTGCTGTCAACAATGTTGCGCTATCCAGAGACAGGAATGTGCTGCCTTCCTTTTATTAAAAAAAGACATACTTTGTTCATCAAAATTATATCTAAAAAGTCTTTATTTGTATTAATTTGACATCACATCAGTACATTCATGGTGACATTGAATCAATAGATAATCCTATAAATAACAACTGCCTTCTTTCATCAATACACCCATGAAGTGTTTTGCAGCTGTTACCCAGGACCCAGCCTATCTGCACCGGTTGGCGACAAGCCGTTGCCTTAATAAACTCATTGGAAGATCTCCTTGTAATTTATCGAGGTCGGTGGTCCGGTTGTTGCACTACCCATTCACTTACAAGTACATGTTACATAAAGTGGCATCGTTGAAATTTCCTTGATGGGTTGTTTGGTTTATAGATGTGTCTGGTCTTATGTTATATTTTCATTTGTTGTTCTGTCTTTATTTATTTGGTTTTAGAATGATTGTAGGTCACATAAATAAACTATTTAACTGGAATTCTCTCACTACAGATGATTATTTCCATTATTTTCCGATTCCTGTTTTCATTTGAGATCGACGTGCAGCATTAGGTTTGACGGAAGTATTTCCTCCATCCCTCTTTACATCAATGTTTTAAATTCACACACGCCAGATTTAATTCCGCAACACAAACCTGGTCTTAAGCTTGGCCAGAAGTTCAATAGCAAGTGTGCTCAGAGGGGTAGCACGGGCCCATGCCCTTGATTGCGCAGGTTTTCCTACAAACACTGGGAAATGGACAAGTGGATTTCCGGACACACGAGGCATCAAAATATGGGGAGAGATGGGTAACAGAGGTTGGAACTTAGGTGGTCAGCCATGATAATATTACACGACGGATCAGGCTTCAATGGCTGATTCCGGATCTGATTTCCTGTCTTTTTCCTGTCTTTGCCTTGAAGTCGGCGGAAGACACCCAGGGCGTAACTTAGCTGTAAAACTCTTGCGTTGTGTCCGGGATTTAGCCCAATGGGAGAGCGCATGAATTGCATGTGTAAGGCCCCGGGATAAATCGTCGGCATCCCTACCCTGGTGACCATTTGACTTCATCAGAGATCTGCGAGAATTAGTACCAGACCTGTGATCGAAATCAGACTGTAAAGCCTGAACGCAATATTTCTTTGCTCTCCAGAGAGCTGGAAAGTTACAGCTGACAGGAGTAAATCACCTCCAATATATCCTTCTCTAACTCACACCGCCTGCCACTTATTTATGTTATTTCTTGCTTTATGTATTTTCAGGACTTGGGTGCAGCTGGCAGTAACACTGGATGATGCGAAATGGCCACCGGCTAGAGAAAGTATCACTCAGAATGAGTAGCTGTCTCCTTTTTCACGGTTTAAGACGTCGGGCTTTGTGTGTTTGCGCAGTATATGCAACTGCCGGGCCGTTATTAAACCGTCTCATGTGGCAGACTGTTGACGAACCTCCGATTGCCAAAAGTTAGTTCAATACAATTTGGTACTGATGCAATCAGCCTGTTGATGAAAATATTTTCAATATAGAATTAGCAACAGTTAATGATGCTCCAATAAAAACAGTTCTAGTATCCCTTCAGTTGCTCCTGGCAACGGCAGATGGAAGAGCCTTCTATAAACCCCTACACCTCTCGGCCACCTCAACGGTTTGAAGGTAAAACCTGCTCAACTGATGCAAGGGACGAAGACTTCTCAACTGAGAAACGCCGATGCTCACTCCACCTTCCTGTTCTTACGATGCACTCGCAACAACAATTATTGCCGTAGCTTCTCTCTTATGGTCCACAGAACCATTTACGTTTCTGCTCCAAATTTCCCATCAGTTGTAAAATCTCCCGTTTATACACAGATCAAGCAACTTCCGTTTGTACAACAGGAACTTCGTGTTACATTTCACCCTTTTGACACCAGCGAAAATCAATGGACTAAATAGAATATCTGATTTCTTCATACAAAACCGATTACAATGCACGAAAATCCCATTCTACGTAGCGTGCCTTTCTTCGCCAGAAGCACAGAGAATGCAGATGGATTACAAACGGGCTTTCTGTTTCAACTTCATTCCGTTTGCAATCTATCCATTACAGAAACATGGAAACATAGAAAAACTGCAGCACAATTCAGGCCTTTGGCCAACAAAGCTGTGCCGAATATGTCCCGAATCCAGAAATTACGAGGCGTACTCTGTTTTTCTCAGCTCCATGCACCTCTCCAACAATCTCTTGAAAGAACCTACCTTATCCGCCTCCACCACCGTTTCCGGTAGTCTATTCCACGCATTTACCACTGTGAGTAAAAAAAAACTTACCCCGACATATCCTCAACACCTAATCCCCAGCACCTGAAACCTACGTCCTCTCGTGGACAGCATTTCAGCCCTGGGGAAAAAACCTCTGACTATCTAACTGATCAATAACTCTCATCATCTTGCACATCTGTATCAGGTCCTTCCTCATCCTCCGTCTCTCCAAGGAGAAAAGGACGAGTTCCCTCAACCTGCTTTCATAAGACATGCTCCGCATTCCAGGTAGCATCCTTGTAAATATCCTCTGCACCCTCTCTATGGATTCCACATCTTTCCTGTAGTGAGGCGACCAGAACTGAGCACAGTACTCCAAGTGGGGTCTGACCAGGGAGCTGTATAGCTTCAACAATACCTTTCGGCTCCTAAATTCAATTCCCCGATTGATGAAGGACAATACACCATATGCCTTCTTAACCACAGAGTCAAGCTGCGCAGCCGCTTTGAACATCCTACGAACTCGGACCACAAGATGACTGTCTGCCTGGGTTTCCTCCGGGTGCTCCGGTTTCCTCCAATATTTCAAAGTCGTACGGGTAGGTTAATATGGGTTTAAATGGGCGGCGCTGACTCGTTGGGCCGGAAGGGCCTGTTACCACGCTGTAAAAATAAACAATACTATATTCCGCCAAAATATTTGACCGACCAAAATGAACCACTTCACATTTATCTGGGCTGAAATGCATCTGCCACTTCTCAGCCCAGCTCTGCATCCTATGTTATCCCTCTGTAACTTCTGACAGCCCTCCAAACTATCCACAACACCCCCAACCTTCGTGTCATCCGCAAACTGACTAACACACCCCTCCACTTCCTCGTCCAGGTCGTTTATAAAAATCACGAAGAGTAACGGTCCAAGTACAGTTCCCTGAGGTGCACCACTGGTCACCGACCTCCAGTCAGAATACGACCCTTCAACAACCACTGTTTGCTTTCTGTGGGCCAGGCAGTTCTGTATCCACACTGCAATACCCCGTTGGATCTCATGTCTCCTCATCCTCTCCATAAGCCTCCGATGGGGTACCTTATCAAATGCCTTGCAGAAATCCATGTATGCTGCATCTACTGCTCGCTCTTCATCGATGTGCTTAGTCACATGCTCCAAAATTGCAATCAGGTGAGTAAGACAGGACCTGCTCTTGATAAAGCCATGCTCACTGCTCCTAATCATATTATACCTCTCCAAATGTTCATAAGTCTTGCCTCTCAGGATCTTCTTCATCAGCTTACCAACCCCTGAGGTAAGACTCACCGGTCTATAATTCCCTGGGCTATCCCTACTCCCCTTCTTGAATATGGGAACAACATCCGCAACCCGCAATCTTCTGGAACCTCTCTCGTCTCCATCTACGACGCAAAGATCCTCGTCAGAGGCTCCGCAATCACCTCCCTCGCCTCCCACAGCAACCTGGGGTACATTTCATCCGGTCCAGTCGACTTATCTAGCTTGATGCTTTCCAAAGGTTTCAGCACCACCGCTTTTCTAATCTAGACATGCTCAAGCAATTCAGGCCGCTGCAAGTCTCCACTACAATCCCCCAGATCTTTTTTTCGTAGTGAATACTGATGCATGGTATTCATTGTACCTCCTCTATTTCTTCCGTATCCATAAACACTTTCCCACTGCTGCACTTGATAGGCCCTATCCTTTCGCATCTCATCCTCTTACTCTTCAGATACTTGTAGATCGCCTTGGGGTTTTCCTTAATCCTGCCCGTCAAAGTCATATTATGTCCCCTTCTGACTCCCCTGATCTCTTTCTTAAGTTCATTCCTTTTCTCCTTGTACTCTTCCAGATCTCTAACATTACACAGCTCTCTGTACCTTTTGTATGCATTTTTTTTTACTTTTGACTAGATTTATTATATCCTTCGTACACCACGGTTCCTGTATCCTCTCGTGACTCCCCTGCCTCATAGGAACATGTCTATGCAGAACTCTACACAAGTATCCCCTGAACATTTGCCACATATCTTCTGTACTTTCCCCAGAGAACATCTGTTCCCAATTTAAGCTTCCAATTTCCTGCCTGAGAGCCTCATAATTTCTTTGCTCCAAGTAAAGAACTTTCTGGTCTGTCTGTTCCTATCCCTCCTCAGTGCTAACGTGAAGGAGATATACTTATAATCACTATCACCAAAATATTCATCCGCCGAGAGATCTGACACCTGACCTGGTTCGTTTCTCAGTATCAAATCAAGCACAGCCTCTCCTTGTCGGTCTATCTGCATACTGTGTCAAGAACCTTTCGTCAACACACTTAAGCACTCCATTCAAACCCCTCACTGTCTGGAGATGCCAATCGATGTTTGGGAAAATAAAACCCCCATCACAAAAACTCTATTCTCACACCTTTCCAGGATCTGCTTCCCTATCTTCTCCTCAATAACCCTGTCACTATTGGGCGGTCTATAAAAAAAAACACACAGTAAAGTTATCGTCCCCTTCCTGTTCCTGACCTCGAACAACAGAGACTCCGTAGACAATCCCTCCACCATGTCTAAGTCTCCGTGATGGCCACCGCATCATATCTCCAAGTATAGATCCAAGTTATTTGCTCATCTGCCTTGTACACAACACTCCTTGCGTAAAAATAGACACATCTTAAGCCTGCCTGAACTCATCCCTTCTCTATCACGTGCCTATGAAACTTACTCCTAACCTCCGCTATTTGAGAGCCTAACTCCTCTTCCCCGTCTCTCCAGTGCAGATGCCACCCCCAACAATTCTAGTTTAAACTCTCCCCGGTCGCCCTAGCAAACCTCCCCGCCAGTATGTTGGTCCTCCTGGGATTCAAGTGCAACCCGTCCTCTTTGAACAGGACATACCTGCCCCAAAAGAGGCCCCAATGATCCAGAAAACTGAATCTCTGCTCCTTACTCCAACCCCTCAACTACGCATTTAACCTCCTCCTCATTCTGTTCCTATACACACTGCCGCTGAGCACAGACAGTAATCCGGAAATTACTACCTTTGAGGTCCTTCCACTCAACTTCCTTCCTAATTCTTTATAGTCTCATTTTAGGGCCTCATTCCTTTCCCTACCTATGTCGTTAGTACCAATATGTACGACGGCCTTTGGCTGTTACCCCTCCCCCTTCAGGATATCTAGGATGCGATCTGAAACATCCCGGACCCTGGCACCTGGGAGGCAATCTAGCTTCCGAATTTCTTTCCTGCGTCCACGGAATCGCTTGTCTGTCCACCTATCACTTACGCCCTCCTCAATTCTTCCCTACCCATCAGACCCACAGGGCCGGGCTCTGTGCCAGATACACCGCCACTTTTGCTTCCGCAGATAGGCTGTCTCCCTCAACAGTACTCAAGCAAGAGTAGTTATTGTCAAGTGGTCCAGCCACAGGGGTACTCTCTAGTACCTGACTCTTACCCTTCCACTTTCCCTTCCCCCTCCTGACTCTGACCTAATTGCCTGATTCCGATGATGTTGGCGTGACCAGCTGCCTATCCTCTCTATCACCTCCTCACTCTCCCTGACCAGACGAAGGTCATCGAACTGCATCTCCAATTACCTAACACGGTCCCTCAGGAGCTTCACCTCGACACACCGGGGGCAGACGTAGCCCTTCTGGGGGCAGGGAAACCCAGGGAGCTCCCACATCTGGCACTGAGTACAGGAAACCGAACTCATACCCCTTCCTTAACTCCAGTCACTTACCTTCACTTACCTGTTCTCGCCCCTTCACGCCGAAGCCCCTTGAGCCAAACCCCGGCACACTCTGCTCCCTCTCACTCCACTGCCCGCTCCGACTCTGTCCGCTGGTTAGGCTGTTTGCTTTTTAAGCTGCCCGCGCCGCGTCTGCGCAGTCCAACCCACACTCGACCACTTAAAGCTTTTTACAACCCTTCTAAATGTATGTTATTAAAACAGAAACCCTACTAAATTGCAACCCTATTAAAACTAAGACGTACATTTAAAAACCAAATTTAAAAAGATAAGAAGAAAGACTTATCTTCTCCGAAGCGAGTCCCCCGAAGTCTCCGGTTTCTTTTTGTCCCCGCTTTCTAAACTGCCCGCGCCGCGCCTGCGCATTCCAGCCACCACTCGACCACTTGAAACTTTTACAACCCTTCGAGAAGTACCTGAAGGCTCATTCAGAAAGTCAGAAGGCATGAGATCATGAGAAACAGCTGTGTGCATTCAGAACCGCTGTGCCTCTCCCAGAGAAGACAGAGTGTGGCGATAGATTGAGCCACGGTGCTATTCAGGGCAACAGAAGGTACTGATTGGAGGAGGGAAGGGAGCCTGACGGTCATGTGGGTCTGCATTAATCGTTTCTCTTGCACACAGGGAATATTTCCAAATCTGTTTTTTAGTACAGAAAAAAATGACCCCACTGATCGATTTAGCTCCTTTACTTCAAGGCGGCTCCTGTACTGAGAGGAATTGTGAAAAATGATGTTGTTGGGAATCGACAGGAAGAGACGGAGACAGTGAAACTTCAATTCCCTCCGGACACGTAATTCCGATATCAATTGCACTGCAACGTGTGCAGTCAGTTCCAAATCTCTGCTTGCTCTTTGTCTATTGCATTTCACGTACACTGCCAATATTACGAACGCAGTTCTGGTGTGTGTGTTTTCATTCTTTAGATGTTCCCTCGGCGCCACTCTTACCGGTTACGTCTATTCCTATATACAGAGCCAAATATTCAACGCTAACATTGTGCTGGTGTGAGGGGATTTCTCCTGTGAAGATGCACCATCCAACTTCCCCATAACATGTTTTTTTCAGAGAGGTTGGGTAAATTCATGTGGAGGACTGTCAGAGCAGATTAGTATGATCAGGTCACTTGAATAGGACTGAAAGGAGCTGGTACAGATCAAAAGTACAAGCTGTGCATGGTTAGTTTGAATGGACTGTTGCAATATGCATTTGGATCATCGCAGTATCGGAGAGCGATCGAGCAAGCGACCTGACTGTAATAGAGACCTACTTTTCCTATACAAGAGAAGTATAGTCGAGCGGAGTGGTCTGAGTCAGCGGTAAGGCATTGGCTCAACAGCCTTCGGCGAGAAAAGCGAAGAGCCGAGAATAATAGAGCGGGGGTAAGTTACTAGTTTGTTCCCTTTGGTAACATTAGACAGCACCATAAGCAGTATGTATCTGGGATTAGTTTTATGTTTGGAGTGCCAGATGTGTAGAACCTGGGAGAATACCAGCCTCCCTGAGGACTACAACTGCGTAAAGTGTATTGAGATGATGCTCCTCAGGGATCATGTTAAGGATCTGGAGTTGCAGCTCGATGACCTTTGGTTGATTAGGGAGAGTGAGGAGGAGATAGAGAGAAGCTATTTATAACTTGTAGAGAACACCTCTGTGGCGGTGCCCTCAAAAATCGGTATATCATTTTAGATACGTTGGAGAGGATGACCGGACAGAGGAAGTCCACTGCAAAC
>JAUZTB010001796.1:1791-14266 GCA_034780895.1 Rhynchobatus australiae
AATGTGGTTTTAGCAGAAAACAAGCTACGATAACAGGAAATAAGACTTATAGACTAACACTGCATGCAAATGTAAGAATTTTCATTGATGTATGTGAAATTCTGATTCCAAAAAATAAGGTAACAGCTAACATCTTCTCCGTATACTTTATGGTGCTGCTGTGTTGCTTTTGTCACAGCCTGTTTTTAAAAAGCTAAGAAGTTATGTACAATTTTCCCCCAAAGCATTTGAGTTTATATATGTTTGTATGCTCCACCAACTCTTTATTGTCCCCTTCTTGAAAGTTGGCTGCTTACAGTATTTTTGTTTCTGTTATTTCCCAGCCCTGATTTTTGACATTTATCTTTTCACCTGCAACTAAGTTTTCAATCCTTCCACTTTATTCCTCCTCCAGAGCTCCTCCTGTTAGCTCCTCCCCAAACATGATACCAAAAATCAGTCAAGTTGATTAATGGATTCTTGACTTTAAAGGAAGTTTAGTAGTCCTTCTCCTAATAGTGACTAGTTTGAGTCATGTACCTGTCTTTGTTTTCAATAATTATTTGTAGCTGACTCTAGGCAGCCTATCACTATCTCTTACCCTCATCTACTTATCACCACCTTGTGCCCCCCCACCTCCCCTCTTTTGTCCACATATCACTGCTCTGCTTTTCCCTCCTCATGTATTGTGCTTCCCCTTCTATCTACAGTCCTGAAGAAGGGTCCTGACTCAAAATATTGACTGCCTGCTTTTCTGCATGGATGCTGCCTGGCCTGCTGAGTTCCTCCAGCATCAGTGTTTTTCATCGAGATTTCAGCATCTGCAATCCTTTGTTTCTCAAGGCCTACTGGCTGCCTTTGCTTTGAGTGGAAGAACCGGAGAAGTACCCATATCCTCCACTCACCCCAAGACCACCCGATGGCCTTTAGACAACTTGTACTGTCAAAGGCCTTATCAACTGCATCAAGTTGTCTCTGATAATAGACATTTAAAACTGAAGCATATTTATGCTAAAGTTAAAATTAAAATATATTTAAATCCTGTTTAAATGCTATCGATTGGGTAGTAAACTTGGTTGGGTTGTTAGGGAGGAGGAGGTGATAAAGAGGTTTCAAGGGGTATTGACAAGTTGATTGAGTAGGCAAAAACATAGAAGGAATATAATATAAAAAATAAATGCGAGCGTTGTCTTGTTTTGATACACAAAACAGAAAAGAGAGTTATTATTAAATGATAAGTTGGTGTTCAAAGGAATCTAGCGGTGCTTGTCTACTTGGATTGCTGAAAGTTGATATCCAAGTGCAGCAATAGAGCAAACAATTAAATAGTATGGATTTAATAGTAAAATAGGATTTGAATGTAGAAGAAAGGAAGTCTTATTCCATTTGTAGAAGTCCTTGGTGACACTGTGCGTAGAATATTGTGTACAGTTTTGATCTCTTTACCTAAGAAAGGATGTACTTGACAATGTACTTGACATAGTGGAAGTGCACTGAGGATTCATTGGATCAATTCCAGAGATAATGGGTTTGCAGTATGAGGAGAGGTTATTTAGACCAGGCCTTTATTCTCCAAGATTTAGAATAATGAGAGGAGATCACATTGAAATATGCAACATTCTTGTGGTCATTGACAGGCTAGGTGCAGGAAAGATGTTTTCCTTGGCTGAGGAGTCCAGGATGGTTTGAGAATAAGGAAAAGGCTATTTACTGCCAAGATGAGAAGTAATTACTTCTCTGAGGGTGGTGAATATTTGCAATTCACTACCTCAGAAGGCTGTGGATTCTTGGTCATTGAGTTCAATCAAAATAGTGATTGATGGATTTCTGAATATTAAGGGAATAAAAGGATATGGGAGACTGCTGGAAAATGCACTGAGTTAGAAGATTAGCCAAGATCTTGATGAATAGTGCAACATGCTCTGCTCCTAGAAGCTTTTTGAACCAGTTTTACAACCTTTTACTAGAATTTTGCCAGCATCTAATTAATCACTTCTACACATACACAAATGGATATAAATTGGAGTTAACCAGATTATCAGAATTAAGTGTGAATCATTTCCCCATTTTGAATTAATTCATGTGTACTTGCATTTTACAGCACAAACCAGAGGCAAATTGGAGCCAATGGATACCATCTTTGTTAAGCAAGTTAAGGAAGGTGGACCAGCACATGGAGCTGGGTTATGTACAGGTACTAATTTGGTTATTTTTTTCTGTATTGTTATTTAGACTTCACAGTTATGTAAAGTATTTTGCTTTGACTTTTTTTATTACATTATGTCGGTGAGTATTGAAGCCATGTTTACATTTACAGAATGTTTTAAATATGACATTTTATTAAAAATGTCTCCAGAGAAGTACAAGCTCTGTTTAATTAAATACACTTAAATCTCATTAGTGATATTGAGGAGGTGCAGATGGAAAAATGATCTATATAAAGACTCACCCAAGTACGGTCACTGAAATCTGCTGTTCCTGCTCATACTTGTATAGAACATGGAACAGGACAGGAACAGGCTAATTTAAACTAATCCTATCTGCCTGCACATGGTCCATATCCCTCAATTCTCTGCTTGTTCATGTGCTGGTCTAAATGCCTTTTAAACGTTGCTATTGTATCTGCTTACACCACCTCTTATGGCAGTGTGTTCCAGGCACCTACCACTTTTTTTTAAAAAAGAAACTTAAATCTCCTTTAAACTCCACCCCCACCCCCACTGTCCCTCTTGTCTTAAAGCTATGCCCTCTAGTATTTGACATTTCCACCCTGGGGAAACAGACTCTGTCTATCCTATCCATGTGTCTTGTAATCTTAAGGACTTCTATCAGGTCACCCCACCCCCCCCGCCACCCCAGCCTCTAACAGTCCAGAGAAAACAATCCAAGTTTATCCAACCTAATACTCTCTAATCCAGGCAATATCCTCAAGAACCTCATCTGCACCACATCCTTCCTGTAATGTGGCGACCAGAACTGCACACAATATTACAGCTGTGACTTAATGAAAGTATTATACAGCTGCAACATCACTTCCTGACTTTTGTACTCAGTGCCCTGGCCAATGAAGACAAGTATGCTGTATGGTACCTTTATCACCCTATCCACTTGTGTTGCCACTTTCTGGGAGCTGTGGACTTGCATCCCAAGATCCTTTTGTAATCAGTGCTCCTAAGGGTGTGTGTGTGTGTGTGTGTGTGTGTGTGTGTGTGTGTGTGTGTGTACATCACAAACAAAATAAATCACTGCACAAAACCACCTCCAGTCAGAATAACACTCCTCCACCACTGCTACACTCTGTCTTCTATGGCCAAGCCAATTTTGAAACCAATCTAACAACTCTTCATGGATCCTATGTGCTTTAATCTTCTGCATCAGCCTTATCAAAAGTTTTACTGAAATCCATGTGGACAACATCCACTGCCCAACCCTCATTGATCATCTTTGTCTCCTCTTCAAAAAACGCAATCAGGTTTGTAAGATGTGCCCTCCCCTGCACATAGCCATGCTGACCATCCCCTATAAGTCTTTGCTTTTCTAGATGTGAGTAGATCCTGCCCCTAAGAATTTATTCCAATAATTTCCCTACCACTGATGTGAGGCTCATCAGACTATAATTTGCTGTATTATTCCTATTGCCCTTAAACATGGGAACAACTTTGGGTATTCTCTAGTCTTCTAAGACCTCGCTTTTGGCTAAAGAGGATACAAAGATGAGCAAAATGCTCTCTTGCCTCTCAATAACCTGGAATAGATCCCATCAGGCCCTGGGGACATCCACCTTAATGTTCTTCAAAAGACCCACCACCGCCTCCTCCTTGGTATCAACATGCCCTGGTGTGTCAGCATAACCACACCCACCAATCTCCATCCACCCAAACCATTTTTTAGTTTCAGACAACTCAGAGTTTATAGATTTTATTCAGAATAAGAGGTGGAATAAAATTTGTATTTGTTCAAATTCGTGTATGAAATTCATAGTTTGTATTCACATTATATATAGTTTAATGAAAAACTGACTGGTGTGCTCCATTGAAACTTGCCAAAATTGTCAGGATCATTGTAGTTTTTCTAGCTGTTGGTGACTAAAGTCAAGGTAATAGACACTGAATGTACAAGTTTTTGATTTTTGTTTACAATTAACTTTTCAGCTGCGCCAATAAAAGCTGAAGTAGTTTATCACTCTTGAGTACGTCATTTCTCTTATGATACAATTAAAGTGGTTGATCGAAGATTTTTTTTTGTTTATTTTGCAAATAAATTTAACTGGAATCTTGAAAGCTTAATCAGAATGAAAAAATGAAAAGCTGTACAATTTGTCAATTGTCCCCAAACTAAAAATTCTCCAATATTGATAGTATATCAACCAAATATATAGAAAATTATGTTGCTGTTGAAGTAGGAATTTTACTCCAAGTGAATGATGGTTTAACCAGAATTGACAAAGGTGAAAATTAAGGTTAAATAAGAAATATAATGAAAGAAGCAAGCTATTTTATAGCATAAGAAAGTAGTGAAACAAAGTGCAATTGCTATAAATAAAACACATCACTTTGGCTAATAGCACAGAAACTGCTTAACTATCACTTATCATATGAAAATAAAAATTACTTTGTCAGAAAATGAGTTGGTATTTAAAAATAATCTATCCAATATTCTGCAATTGTCATATAATTTTAAATAGTTGCAGGACTGAAAAAGGATCATGATTTGATACAGTTTCTGTTGTTTTCCGTAATCAATCTTACACTGAAATCTTTTCTTTCTGTAACTCAGGTGATCGGATTGTGAAAGTAAATGGGGAAAGCATTATTGGGAAAACGTATTCTCAAGTTATAGCCTTGATTCAGGAAAGGTATGAATGCAACTTTAGTTTTGTAAACAACTATATTGATACATGTATTGTGGATTAGCAATCCTGGCGATGTTTAATTAGAGAATCACGTGAATTGTTTGTTTTAATGTTTAACTAGTTTGGTATCTTACCACATGATAAAGGAAACGTCTCTTGGACATTTTGTCTGGACATAGTACACCTAATTAAATTGAGGATTATAAATGTCTATCCTAATAATAAAGGAATTTTTGTAATAGTTGTAAAGTGAAGCAAATTCTCTGAATTGCAGTTGCTGATTCAAAATTTGATGTTCCCTACTGTTTTAGAGATCAGTGGTAAAAATGAATGTTACTGGCATTCCACAGCAATTTGAAGATGCTTGTAAATGTTTAATTTCTGCATGTACTAATGTAAATGTTATGACCATCCTCATTTGATTCCTGTCCCCTCTTGCTTCACCTATATCAGTGCAGAAATAGAATCTGCCACTGGGACAAAACCACCATGTAGCACAGAGCATGGGAACAAACTGGTGAGAAGTGAGCACCTTGAGTTGAGTCCATACTTCCATGTCCCTCTTTATCCATTATTGCTCTAGTGGTTCTCCCTACTATCAATGAGCTGAAGAGGAACTTTCTGTAAGTCAGTGGGCCATTGAATGGTCAAGACTAGAGTATCATATAACCCATTTAACTTGGCATTTGTAGCAAGCCTTTGATGAAGGTCTGTTTGCATTATTTGATTGCTGCATTTTTGCACATGCAAATGGCCATTCTATTCATGGACAAATGCCTTCCAAATCTTGTTAATAACATTCCTCCAATCTCTCTGGTAATATATTCTGTTGTCAGTAGCAAAACATTCTTTCAGTTGATGAAAGCTTGAAGTATCCTGTGGATGCAGGCTGTTCACTACTTTTGCTGGCCCTTTCACTTGATTATTTTTGCGCGTGATATGTGAGTCACCAAGTGAAAATTGAACTATCTACCTTCCTGATCCTTGCATAGTGTGAACATCTGATTGTGATGCATAATCTGCTGGAGTCCTGAGGTAGTACGTGCTCAGAGGGAGTAACTTTCTTTGAGTTAGAACATGGAACAGTACAGCACAGCAACAGGCCCTTCAGCCCATGATGTCTGTGCCAAACATGATGTCAAATTAAACTAAATCTCTTCTGTCTGCACATGATCCATATTCGTGTGTCTATCTAAAAGTCTCTTAAATGCAGCAATCATATCTACTTCTACCACTACCTCTGGCAGCCATTTCCAGGTGCCAATCACCCTCTGTATACTACATCTCGTTTAAACTTTCCCCCTCTTGCCTTAAATTCATGTCCTCTAGTATTTGACATTTCTACCTTTGGAAAAAGATTCTGACTGTCTATCCAATCTATGTCTTTCATAATTTTATAAACTTCTATCAGGTCTCCCCTCAGCCTCTGACCCTCCAGAGAAAATAACCCAAGTTTGTCCAACCTCTCCTTTATAGCTCATGCCCTGTAATCCAGGCAGCATTCTGGTAATCCTCTTTGGTACCCTTTCTAAAACCTCCACATACTAATTTATTTCACTATTCTTTTGGATGACTTCCTGCACTACACTTAATGATCCTGTGATGGATTAAAGGCATTAAATAGAATAATCAACATAAGAATTTTAAGTGATAATTAAGGGCATATTCATTTTTCAGTTGCTGCTTACATCATGTGCGAGTGTTGTCTGTCATGTGTCTGTCTGAGACTTGAATCTGTAATAGCTAGTTGGTGACCTTGTTGAAGGTAGCTATCTGACAATCAGACACTCCAAGACTTCATGGATGTCCACTGCCACAACCTATACAGCTCATCATTGAGAGACAAGTGGAGGGCCCCTCTAAGTGCTCTTAACTCTCCATAACCTCTACATTGTGTTCTGTGGTATGAACATTGAAATTTCCAGCTTCACGTAATGCACACTGCCTGTGCTCCTTTCTCTCCTTCTGGTTCCCTTCCCCCACATGGATCCATCTGCCTATCACCCACACACTGCACTTTCTGGTTCCCCTAACCCTTCTCCCACTGGTTCCACCTGCCTCTCGTCCCTCGCTTATCTGGTTCTACTTATCACCTTCCTTATTTATCAGATTCCAGAATCTGCAGCCTTATATTTCCACATCACCTTCCACCCTCTGTCTCCACCCCTCTTTTCTCCCCCTCCATTTGCTCCCACATTTTTCTCTTTTCTTACATGTCTCTACTTATCACCCACCAACTACTGTCTCCTGACTTTACTCCACCCCTAGCCTGACTCTATCTGCCCTTCATCCCCTTCTCACATGCTTCTACCTATCGCCTGCCAGCCCCTGCCTCACCCCTCCCTCTCGCCTCACCCCTCCCTCTCACCTCCCTCTCACCTCTTTACACTGGCTATATCCCCTATACACTTTCAATCCTCATGACCCAAAATGTCGACTATCCCTTTACCTCCACAGATGCTGCTTGACCCACTGAGCTCCTCCAGCAGGTGAGTCAACTGTATGTGGAAGTTACTCACTTTAACATATTGATGGTTGAGCATATTGAAGCTGAAAGGTGAGGATTAGAATTGATTTTCACAAGTTCATTTGTTAGACAGTATAACATTTTGTGGATATTAATGGTAAGCAGATAATGAATAAATCTATTTATCTTGTTTTACAGTGATTCTGTCCTGGAGCTTTGTGTTATGCCAAAAGATGAAGACATCTTGCAGCTGGTAAGTTTCTTGGTGTTCACCTTGTTTGGTTTTGCTTCTGTCAGACCAAGCACATTATTTAGCTTCTTAGTCATAATTGGGCTCAAGTTTAACAAACAATGTCTTCACCATTCTTTATGTGTTTATTTGACTATCCAAAGTTCAATTTTACATTCCAGTTGTAGCAAAACTTTATCTAAGTTATATCTGCAGAGTTATACACTGAAACTAATTTTCTGTGCTTCCATTTTCTGCATATTCAGTTACTGCAAAATATTCTGATGCACATGGGAACTTGGACTAGTGGCATATTTTTGTCTGCTCTTTATGGCAAGATTGATTAATAATGGAGCAGTTAGCTTGCTCACTCGGTATCCCTGAGTCCTGTTTTCAGCTGCTGGACTTAGCATAAAAAGGAGAGAACTGGCAACAATATTTTGAATTGTCAATGATTCATTCACTTTATTTAACTATTGAACACCTTTAGAAACTTGCAGTGCCAGAATTCAAGATTACAAAGACTTGTGGGACCAATAAACTACATCTACAACTAAAAAATTAGAACATAGTTCCAGAAAGGCAAAAATAAATTGCCATTCTTGTTCTCACAGTTTCTTTTGATTTTAAATGAAACTCTTGCATCTCTTGTGTTAAAGCTGACTTTGTTAAATGCTTATGTTGTGTGCTATTAATTCCTTTTTGATCAAAGTGAAAGTGATATACAAATTAAATAATTAGAATAAATTAATTTGTTTTCAAAGTAACAAGCTTTTAAACCTTTGTACATTTGTCTGTTGTATAAATCTGTATTGCATAGTCAAATAAGATCAATTATTGCAGAAAATGGGTTAAGAAAGGAAAGGAATCATGTGGCAAGGATATTTTGGTTATGTTATTTTCCTAATTCAGTGATTATAATGACAAAGTAGCTGTTTGGAATGTTAGCACATTTGTATAATGAAGCATTTCATTTTGTCACTAAAGAGCAGTGATACCAGGAACTGAAAGAAATGAGTAATCTAGATAAAAGGGAAGCAGTGAAATTCATGGAAAAACTCAGTGTATCATTGGCCATGGATAGAGTATGCTTTCTGAACTAAACATTTATGACAATAAGCTGGTTATGTGGTATTATACAGCACAGTATTATTCATTGCTCTTTGCCTCAGTGATATTGTTCACAAAGAAGTCAGAGTAGATGTATTTATAGCTTGTTGTATCCAGCTTCAGTGTGACAAAATAATTCTGTCTCCGTATGAATCAACCAGTTTCTACTTTTATCACATTTACTTCATTTTAACTGTTAATCCTTTTAACCTTTAGTGATACCTTTGCCCTTTGATTTTAAGAGGTTCATGCAGCACTGGTAAGATTGATGAAGGAATCTATTTCAAATTTTCCTAAGCTTGCATAAGGAGTAAGGGAGTCTTATTGCACATGTATAGGGCCTTTACAGAAACTGCCCCTAGAGTATTATGCACAGTTTTATCTGAGAAAGGATGTGCTTGTCATAAAAAGAGCAAAATGAAGATTCATGAGTCTCTTTCCAGAGATGACTGGTTTACTGTATGAGGAGAGATCGAGTAGACCGGTACACTAAGTCTTCTTTATCAGCTGACTTGCTTTCCACTGTGTATTACGGGGAGTGTTGGTAAATATAGCGCATTCCACCAGAGCCCTGTCCTTTGGTGTCCAGTGAATCTCGTTTGCCATGAGATAGATTACATTTGATTTCTTGTGCTTGCAAGTAGTGAAATATAAATAATTAGTATGTGGCCAGAGCTAGGGTCGGCGTCCTGTCCAGGAACACTGTGAGTCAGGTGAGCAGGGTGGATTCTGGCCAAAGCTGAGGTCCAGAGGCTGGGATTGGGAACATGGGGGGAGGGTTTGTCAGAAACATGAGTAGGATAGCAGCCAGGATCAGGAATGCTTGTATATTTCACCCTATTTTGACAAGCCAAAACTTGTGCAGCAGTTCTATTCATAGAGGGTTGCTCACTACTTATCATTGCAGCCGCCGTGTCATTGCCAGGAACCTAATGGTTTGCATGGTTTTATTTGTTATCCACAGGAAGTCTGTGCCCCTATCCCATATGAATAATAATGTCAGCGTACTGTATTCTGCTGAGTTTTGAAAAATGAGATAAGATCTCATTGAAACTTGTACAATTGTTAAAGGATAGGCTAGATGCAGGAAGGATGTTTCCACTGACTGGGACAAGAGGGCACAGTGTGAGAATAAAAGGTAAGCTATTCAGGAGTGAGATGAAAGATTTCTTCACTCAAAGGGAAGTGATCCTTTGGAATCCTCTATCCTGGAAGGCTTTGGAGGCTCAATCATAAGTTCATTCAAAACTGAGATTGATAGATTTCTGGATAAAAAAGGAAGCAAGAGATATACAAGAGTACTGTGAGGTAGATCAGCAATAAATTTGATGAATGGCAGAACATTCTGCGGGCCGCTGCCTTAATTTCTTGTGTTCTTGCATTCTGATGTAGTAAAGGAAAATTGCACATATAAGCAAACCTATTAAAATGTGTGGGAGTGAAAAAAAATGATAGTTACTTGATTTGGAAAGGGGTGGAAGAAGGATTTTTGAAAACCATGGATATGAGTCTCCATGCAAATTCCACAGAAAGCCTTGTACATTCTTCACAAGGTTTCCTGCTCAACAGCCATTGATTGACATGTCAAGTGCCTGACACAGGTCGTGCAATAATGGCACCTGAGAAATCCAGCTCTTCTCTTCTTTTATCTTTTGAGAATCACAGGGTATAGGAATCTGGGCCTCCGTGTGTCTAGAAGTAAAATTTCACTCAAGTTACATTTTTCTTTAATTGACGTTAATGAACAAGCTGAAAGTAACTCCTCCTCCCTTGACTCACTTCATGTTAAAGCTGGTAGTAGTCAGGCTGGGGTCAAATTTGAAATCTTTGGATGTTAAAATTTCCCATTTTTTTTCAAGGTTAGCACAGAGCACTGTTTAATTTTCCTTCTTGCTGTCGAATGTTTAATCAATAGCATGATTTGAGTATGAACACAGTTCTAGTTTACAGCCTCTCCCAGTTTTAAAATACTGTGCTCTTAGATCTGTAGTCATGGCTACATACACGAATTTTATTGTTGCATACATGATGGGTGGGACAGTGTTAGTGTTTGTGCCTGAGCATGTTGTGATTTGAACAGGAAATTTTGTAATTTGAACCTATACCTTAAGTGAATTAAGAACTCTTGAGTTTATATTGCTTTCACAACAGGGCAGAGTGTTTTTTTAATGTTAACTCAGTTTGGATAAATATGGGTCAAAGTGGTCATGCTGAATATTTGAACAAAGAAACAAATCAAGTTGTCACATCTGTGCCATAAATTTGATTGTAAAATGATTACTGAGATTCCCTGTGCATCAGAAAGAAGATTTGGTGAACTAAGTTTGACAGTTTTTCAGAAGAACCAAACTTTGAAACATGAGGTGGGTGTGATGAGAGTACTGAAAGAACTTTCATTGTAAAGCTATGTAATACTGTATTTTTCCATTTAAGACTTCTGTGTAAATTGTGTTAATATTATGACAACTTTGGTTTAGATTAAAGTTAAAGGATGATGTCATTTAAAGTTTACTTTGGATTTCGACATTTTCATGAGAGCTTTAAACTTTCTGTTAATATAATATTAGTTTATTTACTTAATTCTGCAATTCTGAATTGGATATAATTTTTAAAATCGTGCTTCTACTTAATATTTGGGTAAAATAGAATACAAGCAAGGGTATTTTGGGAATTGGATTACAGGTGGATATTATGCACTCTTCAGTAAACTTTCAAAATTGAATGTGTTAGAATGTGTTGCTTAAGTAGTACAGGCGACACCACTACCCCCCCCCCACCCCAAAAATGTTGTGCGGGGGGTTGAGTTCCCAGAAAAACAGTCCACATTGCAATGTTCCATAACAAGATACATCAAGAAATGAAAATTGGAATTTTTTTTGGGTTAGCCAATTTTGGCTGTTAGGGGAGAGTAGTAAATGTGGGGAAAAGGGGTGATGTGGATGTCTGGTTGTAAGGATATTAGGTCTGAGGTGAAAGGCTTCTTTGTGAGGTCTGAGGAGGAAATGTTCTCATTGGCCCACAAAGGAATGCTAAAAAACAAAGGCATGCCTATCCACTGCAGTAGACAAATTGTTGGGTTTGGGTTCCTGGAGCATTTGTGAGACTGATTCAGTGTCAAGTTTTAGTCTTTCAGAAATGGAACATTTTTATGTCAAATCCATAATGGAAAAACTGGTCTTCTATTTCTTGGCTTCATGCTCTTGAATTTATGCAACAGTGAAACCAAATCATTAGATACCTATTAACTAATAAATTATTGGCTACAATGGTAGAGTGTCATTCATCTTTAATCAGGAAATTGTTACTTGTGTTTTCTCATTTTGAAATTTAGTATATCTTTCTTTTAAGGCTTATTCCCAAGATGCCTACTTAAAAGGCAATGATCCATACACAGGCAATGCCCAGAACATCCCTGAGCCACCACCCGTCTGTTATCCTCGACTGACTAACACCGCTTCATCTGTGCCTCAGCCTATGGAAGTTTCACCACCAGAACCTTCTCGAGGAAGGCAACAAATTATTAGACCAGTACAGACAGTTGCTACATCCGATCGAGGGTATCGGACTGAAGTGCAAGTACCACCTTCACCAACAGATATTGCAAAAACTAATACTGCTGTTTGTGTTTGCAATGAAACAGTAAAGACTGTTATTGTGCCTTCGGAAAGAGTTGATGATTTTCCATCTGGTAGAATTAACCATTCAAGTCCAGCTCATAGAACAGAAGAAGTACGGTATGGAGTGACTGACCACACAACTGGGAAACCAAGAGTGAGGACCGCTTCTTCTTCAGCTCTGTTGACCAGTACTACAGTTCAGCAGGTTACAAGTGGTAGGG
>JAUZTB010002039.1:0-14150 GCA_034780895.1 Rhynchobatus australiae
TGCAGCAATGTTGTTCTGACACCAGGAGAGAAAATCACATTATTCTGAAAAAAAAGTTTCCACGGGTGAGTGGTTGTGCTCGAGTGGGGTGAGGAGGGGGAAATTGAACAGGAAGGGGTGTGATGGAGTGGGGAAACAGTATGAATCCAACACAACAACATCAGTCTAACACTTAAACTGATTTAAATGCATCAGACCAGCCTATTTTGCAGCAAATTTACACTGCAGAAAATGCAGCATGCTCAACATTGAGAATTTGAACACACTCTGATCTTTAATTTTATTAAAAGTATAACAATAATTCTCTGCTGCAAAGAATAACAATATAATCAAAATTACTGAAGATTTTCTGATACACTTGGTATTCATGTGATGAACTCAATGATAAACTGGCAAGTCTTTTTCAACAGGCACTAGCCTAATGAGAAGTGGAGCAGCATCCTACCTGGTTCTGAGCTGTCCTGAACGCCTCGATGAACTGGACAACAGTATCAGTAGTGATGCCGCTGAAAACCTTCCGAACATCATCAGCATTTCGCAATGATCCGTTCCTACCAGCAAACGCTCCCAGTTGGGAAGGTGACAGTAATTCTGCTACATCAAGCTGTTTAAAAAAAAATACATAATCTCACCCTCAGAATCTTGTAGATCAACCAATAACTCAACCTCACAGAGATGCACACACAAACCATTTCATAACTGTTTATATTTCGTATAATCTTCTACCTATTTGGAATCAGTTGCTTTTTAACAGCAAGAATCAGGCCTATTGAGAAAATTAATTCTGGGCCATTGCTCATGTTGAACAAATCAATGAAAGATGAAGATTGGACAGAGGACAAAAGGAGCTTGCAATTATAGACAAACTGTTTCTTTCTACCTTCCTGAACAAACTTTGTCCCAAAAGAATTAAGGCCTCTGTTTAAAGTAATACTATTATACTCAAATGCCAATTTATTTTACATGCACTCTCTGGTATTTCCTAAACAGGTCTAAATAAATTTGGCCAAACAGCCTTATTATTAAGGAATCCAAGCACATCACAGGAATATTATGAAATGCTAAAAAATTGGCAGTGGGGTACATAGTAAGCTATTAGGGAGAGCAATAATGGTTCAACTGAAGTAGTATGCGTCTTAAAATGAGAAAAGTCAGAGGGAGACATGTAAAGGTTTAGAAAGGTAATTGCACAGTTTTGTGCCTTGACAGATGGAGACATGGCACAGCCATGAATGGTGCAACAGTTACCTTCAGGAAAATACAAGTACGGCAGCTATTTCAGAGGGTTACTTGCAGAGGAAAGGAGTGACAAGACCACGGAGTAATTTGAAAACAAGAATGAAAATTTTGAAATTGAGCCAGTTTACAACAGCAAGCACAGTGGTGGCATGAACTTGACATGAGTTCTGATGCGTTTTGGATAACTTAAAGTTTACAGAGAGTAGAATGAGGAGGGCTAGTGATGTGTGTTGGAACAGTCAAGTCTTGAGTTAACAGAGGCATGAGACAAGGAACTGAGGCAAAGCTGGAACTGGGTGATGTTAGGGAGGTGGAAATTAGTGCTAGCATGAGTACAAAGTTTTAAACTCAACTTGGAATCAAACGTGACACCAAGATTGCAAACAACCCGATTCAGTTTCAGGCACTTGCCAGGAAGAGAAATGAAATCAGTAGCTAAGAAATGGAGGTTATACAGAGCACCAAAGAAGAAAGCCTCAGTTTTCCATATGGTGAGCGAAGCAAATTTTTGCTTGCTCATTCCAAGATGTCAGATAAGCTATCTAACAATAGGATGCAAAGTCAAGAGAAGTCATGGTGAGGTGGTCGGTGTCATTTACAGATGATGTTGCCAATGGCAGCCAATAGATGAAACATATAAAGTGTCAGAGGATAAATACTTGAAAAACACCAGAAGTAACAGTGGAAAGAGAAGCCATTGCTGTTCTATTCTTTTGCCATAATAAGAGCAGAACCAGGCAAGTGCATTCCAGTATAGGCTGACCACAGTAGGGAGGTGATGAAAGAACATGATGGAGTCAACCAAGTCAAATGCTGCAGACAGGCTGAGAGAGAACAGGTGGGATATATTAACTTTTTTGTCATCACATGGAGCAGACCTGGTATAGCAAGAAGGGCATAAACTTCATACGGGTGATTCAAAAAAAGATAACAATTTTTCTTTCACTTAAAGATTGAAAGATTTTTGGACAATTGACTGGTATGTTTTACAAATGAGTAGTCAACCTTTTGCAACAGGGAAACATCATAACAAAATTGTCTAATTTTCTTAATGTTATCATATTAAACTGTTCATACCTTCCAAATGTATAAAATCCATTCAACACTGGGTTTTGATTGAAGTTGATAAATAAAATACTAACAGAAAGGAACCAAGAAATTTTGGTGGATTATATTTACGTCTTCTCCATATTAAAGGCCAAACCACCAAGTTTCATCTCATCACATCAAACACTGTTCAGAAATTTTATTGTATTCACCACCTTTCTATAACTGATTCTATAACTTACTGGCTTGAAGTTTGGATTCCTCCTGGTTAAAGTCTCTATCTGAACAAGGGCACTGAACATTCCCCAATTCTTCAAAAGCCAGTCTCTGGAGCCATTGGTATTTCTGATACAACCAGAACCTAGAGGTAAAGGATATTGCAGATCAGCTATGAGCACTTGGCATTTACCAGGAATAGTTCACAGTATCACCTTGCTTTTATTGTGCAATACTCAGTCATTAAACTTTTAATCTGAATTGTCCTTGGTTTAAGTCATATGGACGTTTTTCAAGAACTGCTGCAGCTCTCATTTCACTGGATGTGAATCTAATTTACCCCCCTTGACTCAAAAGTGTTTGCAGCTTACCTGTGGTAGTGAGGTAATTGAGGATCCACACGTTTAGCACAGTCTCTCTTGTCTCCCGTGGCATTTCCCGGAATCCATTACTCAGTCCTTTTACACTAAATAGATAAAAAATATTAAGGAAATTATTAATCTGACTTCCAATCAATGAGAGAGTTTAATCTGGTGGAGAACAAGTCAGGGTTCCTTCATTATATTCAGTAATGAGGACTTGTAAACATGACTGAAAATTGATGCAAATTTCTCTCCCGTTATGATGAATGGCTCACAAAGCTAATTTCAAAATCAACAGTGAAGCTCAATTGATACAGCATCAAATGTTGATGTGAACATTTGTTGAGCCTGTATCGGATACTTTGTATTAAGTCTGCTTTCTGATTGACAATAATCTTAGATGTTTGGATGCTGCTTTTCCAAATGAAAATGCAGAAGTGGATTATTCTGAAAGAGAATCATTCACTTACACTGCTTGGTAACCCTCGCAGGTAACGTTTCTTCTCAGCAAAGGCTTTAGCACGAATTGGGAAATGCCAGCAATGAATGGCCTGAATCGCTCCTGGAACCATTCTCTCAGGAAGGTTACACTTGTTAAGTTTTCAAAGGTCTTCACTGTCTCCCAAAGGGCATTCATAAATGTGATCTTTGTCATCAGGGGAATTGATGCTGTGTTCAGAATCTGGAAAAAAAATGGCTTGTGGTTAAACTCAGTGAACAAAGGGCCTTTCTATCCCCACAGATCTCAAAATTGAACCTTCCATTTATTCGAGAACTCATTTAGTATAGAATTGAATTCTGAAGGAAAGTCAAAGGCCAACACCTGTCACTGTTTATGTCTTCAGTGGAATCATAAATGTGTATCAAGTAAAATATATCGTCAACCAATAAATTGTACAATGGCTCATATTTTGTTGTGACAGAATGCCAAGGGGATGGCATTATCCCTGTGATCAGTTTTAAAACTATCCAATTCCCATATTGGTTCAAAAGTTCGTCGTTGGCTGAAATGTGCTGTGGGATGGAATCTTAGGAAGTTGAGAAAGGTAAGTTTTTACCTGTTTTAATTCCCAGTAAATAAACAGCACATATTTTGAGGGTAGCCAGGCAAGAAACTGACAACTAGATGGCTGGTTAATTAATTCCTCGATCAATTTTATTCTTGTTTAAGTCGACGGAAAATAAAATTGGGCGCAATGTATAAGCAGTTCATTTGATCGTGGGAATTCGCAACTTTGCATGAGGGTAAAATTAACTCTCAGTGACATCTCAGGTCAGGCGCCAGTGCGTTGGTGTTGCCAATACACTGGCGCCTAACCGGAGACATCACTGAAGGGAATTTAGATTTGAACACCTGTAGAATTGTTGCTGTCACTGTAATGAAAAATATGGGTAATTTGGCTCCAAGATGAGTAACACAACATTACCGAAAGAACCTTCTATCAGAGGCATGCATAAGATTGGGCAGCAGGGACACAGTTCACCCAATCATCATTAACATGTCTAGGATATGCGTGTCCACATGTATAATGTGTGTGTTCATTGTGCCCCTTCAAAAGGCTGTCATATTTAAATTCTGGTGTGTGCCCCTGCACGTCGGGAGAGATTGGATAACCTCGGACTGTTTTCCCTGGGGTGAAGGGGCCTGAGAGGTGACACGATGGATGTGTATAAAATTATGAGAGGTATAGCTATGGTAGATAGCCAGTGTCTGTTTCCCATGGTAGGGGTGTCTTAAACTAGAGTGCATCAATTTAAGGTGAGAGAGAGGTCCAAAGGGGATCGGAGAGATACATTTTTCATACAAAGAATAGTTGGTATCTGCAGAAAACTGCCAGAGGAGAGAATCAGGCAGAAATTGTATCAACATTTACAAGGCATCTAGACAGGTAGTTGGACAAGCAAGGAACAGAAGGAAATGAAATTAATGCAGGGAAGTGGGATCAGAATCGATAGATATGATGGTCAGCGTGGACACGGTGGGTCAAAGGTCCTGTTTCTATTCTGTACAGCTTTATAATTGTATGACTCCATAACAGTTCTTACAAATACTAATTTTCCTTTTCCGTCTCAATAAAATATTTCTGTGCAATAATTAGTTACCTTGTTGTTGAATTTGCCGAGGGCCTCGGTCAGTGTGGTTCTGTTCAATTTCCGAATAAAAATGGTCAGTGCAGTCTCATCTGATCTGTTCAAAGCTTTTGGACCGATGAAACAATCAACTACATTTGCTAAGTCATCACTGCTTAAACTGGAGGCTAGTAGATCAGCCTGAAATGGAATACATTTCAAAAGACGTTTGTTACTTTGAAGCATTCCATTGTTTTGATGTAAAAGTGACTCATTTCTTTGATAAGCTTGTGCAAAATATTTTTTTTACAACTATTAAAAAGCTGTCATTAAAATAGAACTGCCTACAATTACTTTGTTTTATCAGAATGTAAATGTAATTCTTGTGTGAAACTCTGACCTGTGAAAAGTTTACCTCAACGCATGCATAATCTGTAATGTTGAACTTGCAGAGCTGGGTTGCATTAACATTAAGCAGGAAAGTCTTCAACGCTGAACTGTGGGGAGAGAGATAGACCTTCTCTTAAGAGAGGTGTTACAATGAAGAACAAATAATAGAACCATTTATTTCAGATGATTTAAATCTCACATGATTTGAGGTTAATAAATCTGGTGATTTTACTTGTCAAGATTTTAAAATAATATGCATGAAATACTTTGAGTATGTCATGTCAGGGCATATCATACACCAATAGATTGGTGGAGTCAGTGAAACTGGGAATCACATGATCCATTCTGGAAGATGATACTTTGACTTCAATTCTTACCTGTCTATTGCTCTACACAATGTAGTTTCTGTTTGGGAAAATTGAGATAAAAACAAAATTATTATACAAAATTTAAAATACTAGAACTGGTGAAGTTCTAAAACAGTATTGAAAATAACCTTACCATTAACTGTGGCATTGCCAGTCTATGGAATAAAAAGTACAAGAAGGTTAGTAGTGAATCATCTTAACTTTACATGACAGAGGTAACATGTAAGTATTGTTGGAAGTTATAAGCAAATATTAAATCGATATTTTTTTCTTAATCTACACAAAGTTAAAAATAACAGCTATGTGGATAAGATTTACAGCCATAAGTCTCAGGAAAAAACAGTTCAAGAAACTGCACTGAAAAGGGAAGTTTTTAAAAATACAAAGTGTTGAGATTGTCTTACTGTATTGTCAGTTCGAGGTACTGGAAAAAAAAACAAATAAAACAATGTTAAAAGGTGCTCCGAATGGCATATTACTAAACTTAACCAAATCACCTTATAACAAAATGCACTCATAATTATGACTTCAGAAAAGAATGGAAACATTCCTGAAATACCACATTTGTTTGGTTAACATCACCCAATCCCACAATACAATCTGGCAATACCTGCAGTTTAATATGTACTGTGTTAGTATGTACTGATCTATAAAACGACTGCGCCTGCAAGAATGTAGTTAAGCCTGTTAAAGAATCCATCACTACCTTGATGCTAATGGCAACAATTGCTCAAATAACATTAATAATCAAAATGGGTAATTCACACAAATTGGCAAGAGAGTTAAAACCACAGAAACATGACCCATCAGCTGGAAATTTTGTTGAAACTATATTGAAGGTTTTGAAGACAAAATTTGACTGATATTGAGTACTGTACTTTCAAGTTCTGGCAAGAAATTATCTGATGAATTACCTGGAATCCCTCCCGTCAGCCCAAGTTTCCTCACTTCAGACTCACTGTTTGAGGCCACCCAAACAACTACTACAGTTTCATTCGCTCCACGTTGCAGAGCTTGCAGGTAAACTCCAAGTAAATTGATCAGAGTATCAGCATTCAGTTTCTGAAAGCAAATAAATGAATTAATGACAAGAATGTCAAAGATTTTGCACGTTATTGGCACTTTGATTTCATTTGGATCAATGGAGAAAGATCAAGGTGCAGAATGGGATGTTGGATTTGAACAAGCTATCAGGTTGCAGCAGTATTTTGGGTCCTTTAATGAAAGCTTCATGTGATACTAAGTACAAAAGGATAGAAGAGCAGAGGTTTAAGGTGAGGAATATAGGGTTTAAAGGGAATGTGAGGAAGAATTCTTTCTCTCCAAACATGGAAGACACTCCTTCAGAAGGTGGTGGAGGCAGTGATGCTCACAACATTTCAGCAGCGCCTGGAGGAGCACCTGAATTGCCCAGGAAGAGTGAGCTACGGACCCACTCAAGTGCTGGTAACTAGGATAAGTATAGATAGTTACTTGAAGGTCAGCACAGACATGGTGGGGCAAAGGGCCTATTTCTATGCTGTATGACTCCATGACAATCTTATTACAGTTATATTCCAAAGGAGTGTGATGTTTGTCACCCAAGGGAAGTAGTTCCTTCTTCTACTCAGGCATGTTCCTGTCGTGAAACATAGACCGAGAAACTGGTTTGCTCCTCACTTGCTGTCTGCTCAGAGTTTGCACATTCTCCCTGTGAACACATGGGTTTCTTCCGAGTGCTCTGGTTTCATCCCACAACCCAAAAGGTGTGCAGGTCATAGGTTAATTGGCCATTATAAATTGCTTCTTGTATCTAGGAGAGAGGTAGTATCTGGAGAGGGTTGATGACAACGAGGGGAGAATAAAAAATGTGAATTACATAGGATTGCTGTAACTGGCTTGATGATCAGCACAGACCCCAGTGAGCCGAAGGGCCAGTTTCCATGCTGTATCTCTCCATGACTCCAGCAATCACAGTAGGGCCTCAGGCACACTCCCTGTAACAGCCAGACAGTTCTTGCACAAATAACGGGCATGCAACAGATAGAATTAAGGAGTTCCACAGGCAGTGGATCACAGCTTGTGTGCAATTTACTGCTATGGATTCAGGACTGGTTAATAAACAGGAAACGAGTTGGAAGGCTGTGACCTAGTTGGGGATCGGTGCTGGGCTCCCAGCAACTGTTTATAATCTAGATGAATGATTTGGAAAGTGGGGCCAAATGTGATATATCCAGGATGCCGATTATACAAAGGCAGTTGGCAGCAGTGGACATTAAGAAGGATGCAGAGTAACCTCAGGAGGATACAGAAAGGCCAAGCAAATGAGCAAAGACATGGAACATGGAACATAATGTGAAAAATGTGAAGTCATCCACTTTGATTGAAAAGAGATATGTGTGCTTTTTAACTGAAAATGATTGAAAGATAATTGTGTCCAACAGGACCTGGGTGACCTTGTACACAAAAAACTGGAAGTTCAATTGCATGTTCAGCAAACAATCGGGATGACAAATTGGGTGTTCGCTTTATGCGAAAAGGATTTGAGTACAAGATGAGGGATATTGTGCTTCAAATATATAGAGCTTCAGTTACACTGCACATGGAATATAGTGTCCAGATACAGTAGTGTAGTGGGTTAGCGTAGCGCTTTACAGTGCCAGTGACCCGGGTTCAAATCCAGCCACTGTCTGTTCTCCCCGTTTTGGCGTGGGTTTCCTCTGGGTGCTCCAGTTTCCTCCTACATTCCACAGATGTACAGAATAGGAAGTTGTGGGCATGCTGTGTTGGCACCAGAAGTGTGGCGACACTTGCAGGCTGCCCCCAGAACACCAAGCAAAAAGATGTATTTCACTGCGTGTTTCAATGTACATGTGACGAATGAAGGTATCTCATCTCTTACCTTAGATCGGGTCTCCCTACCTAAAAACGGTTATACTTTGGGAAGAATGAGTGCAGAGAGTTCTGGGACGGTGGGTTTGTCACACAATCTGACATTTAGATGCTGAGGCCTCCACTCTCTTGAGTTCAGAAGAACGACAGAATATCCCATTGAAATGTATAAAATTATCTTGGGGCACAACAAGGCAGATGTTCCTCCTGACTGGGGTTTGTAGTGTCACAGATCACTGCCTGGTCAAAATAAGGGGTTGCCCATTCAGGAAAGATTAGAAGAAATTTCTTTACCTGGAGAGTAGTGAATATTTGCATTTGCTACACTTCAGGGCTATGAAGGCTGAGTCTCTGAGTATATTCAAGGCAAAGATCAATACATTGTTAAATATTGATGATAATTAAGGGATGTAAGGGAAATAAGGGATATGGAATTCATTCAAGAAAGTAGCACTGAGATAAAAGATCAGCCATTATCTTATTGAACAGCTGAGTAGGCTTATATTGTGCTCAATCAAGAGCATTATTTTGGAATCAGAGAGTGTCCTGAATGGGCTGACATTGAAATATGAAGGTAAGAAACTGTAACCATGAAAATGCTAATGCAGTACAGACGTAATTAGTCTGTATATACCTTTACTTCTTCAGGATCCAATTCCTTGAAGGTTGCAAAATCCATGTTAACTTTGCTATTTGCAAGAAACCTCAGATCATCTGCTCGGGCACCACCTGAAGAAAACAGAGACATTTTCTAGCTGCATGTGGAGGGTAGGATAAAGGCAGAAAACAATTTTATTTGAGACTTCTACCTGGAAACTTAAATGATGCCCATCACCTCCTACGCTTGGGTATGGTACTGGGACTTTCACTGTACCAATAAGTAATAAATATCTGATCAAAATGATGTCAGTGTATCTATTTTGTCCAGTGAAGTAACAGAATACTGGTCATTCTGATGAATTATTGGGATAGGGACATCTGTAGCTCCTGTACAGACTTGGGTGCCCACCCCTCAATATGAAAAACAGCCAATCGGTAAGGATTGAGACTTATTCAGCTTCGTGTTCAGTCAAGAGTTCTGTTTCAATGCACCTAGTAGTGGAGTGAATTGAACAGAGTTAAATAGCAGCAACATTTCTGGCTGCTTCACGTACTTGAAGGTTCTTCAATTTTTCTCATCTTAGCCACTGAATCTCAGAAAGTTGAATGCATCCTGACGCAGACAGTGGAGGAAATCCAGACCTGATAGATCTAAACTGGCAGTTTCAGCACTCTAGTTCAAAGACCAATGCAAATAGGACAGACAGTTAATTCACACTAAATGAAAAAAAACTTTTTAACCTACCAACATATGACTTTATCAGCTGGAAATAGGGGATTGGGTCAGTCTGTTGAGAGTTCAGAGCAGCGAGAGCCAGATCATAAAGCAAACGTTTCTTTTCCTGTGTGCAAGCAGAAAGATCCAGAGCTCCAGCATCCCTGAGGAGAGAAGTTACCAGTGAATCTTGATAAGTGTCTCTGCAGCAAAACTAGGTTAAGGGACCTGAATCTGCACTTTTCCGTTTAACAGATTTACCCAATCTGTTGAGTGTCTCTGGGAGAGCGATAGGTGTTCCAAACTCAAAATGATAATAGCACAATTCAAACTATTATTCACAAAACCAGATCAGTGACTAAAATAAGAAAAGTGTTTCAAACCTTGACCAATTCGAATGGTCACACGCATCAGCTCAGTGATTATAGGCTGTCCACTCATGATCTAGGTTCAATCCGAGAACAGGTCCTTGGAAGAGAACTGACTCCATGCAAATACACACAACAAATGGCTCTCAAAACATAAGTTACAATTATGACTGGAGCTGTGTAAGAGTCATCCCACTTTCCATTGCAGAAAACTGGAATAACTTAAACCTACTTGAGATGGCACAGGATGATGCCATTCACATCCACCTAGTCCATGCTGGTGCCCAGCAAAGCAAATACATCAGTCCCATTCCCTCTTTTATTTCCTCGTGACCTGCAACTTATTACTTTCTACATATCCCTAACTTCCCTCGGAAGCCTGTAGTCCCACACCACCAGGTTCACGAACAGCTACTTCCCTTCAACCATACGGTTCTTGAACCAACCAGCACAACCCGAAGTCACTGTCTCATTACAGCAACACTATGATCACTTTGCACTGAAATGGACTTTGTTTCTTTTGTTCTAATTGTGTTCCTCCATGCAAAAGTTTACCTCAATAATGCATCAGATAATATACTGCAACAAAGCAATGTATTATTATAGCTTATTAATTTTCTATAGTTAATGAGCTATTATTGTAGATAAACAAACTAAAACCCCCAATCACAATTTGATGTGGGTCTTGACATGAGGATCAAATGAATTGAAAACCACGCCCAAAAATGTCAAAGAACAATAAATAGGAGGTGGAATATTTTCTACTGCTAATCCCCAAGCCGTCAATTTATGTCTGAACCAGAAGGAATAACGTGACCGAAAGAAGCTGAAGAAGAGTGGCTGAGCCAAAAGGAACACGCTGTGAGTTGGAAAGTTGGTTTGCAAAATGCTTCTTCATTGCTGCTTGCCAAAGAATTACCCTTGCACTCAGTTATTTCTGAGGCTAACTTGCATTCCTCAGGAAATCAGGTGGTCTTATCAGAAAACTAGTAAAAGACGCAATACTTACGTCAGGTTTGAAATTCTCTTCAGTTGTTCCAGATTCAAACAGCACAAATTGGGTCCACCAATGCCTTTCAAGGAAACTGCATTAAGATTACCACCTAACTGGAGAAATCTGGTCATGATGGATAGAACCTGTTGAAATATATTTGAAGAGCAGTTCATTACTCAGTGTCAAATAGAAATAATTATGCTGATCTTGGTTTCCTAAAATCTAAAATATGATATAATTTGTGATGGAATTATTCTTTAAAAATATCTATTAGGAAATAACCATCGATAACACCCATTAATTTGGTTGTCAGATTTTTTTTAAGGCTACTCAGAAAGTGTGAAAAGGAATGGCGTATCAAAGTGAGCTCAGACGAGTGCAGAGTAATGCACTTTGGGAAGTTAAACAGAGAAGGACATACACAGTGAAGGACAGGGTCCAAGGAAGTGTTGATAGAACAGAGAGACCCAGGGGTACAAGTACCTAGTTTCCTGAAAGTGTTGACACAGGTAGACAAAGTGGTGAACTATGCGTGTGGCAGGCTTGCATTCATCAGATGGGGCACTGAGTACAAGAGTGGTGACATCATGTTACATCTGCACAAGACGCTGGTGAGACCGCACCTGAACTAGTGGGTACAGTTCTGGTTGCCATACCATAGGAAGGATGTGATTAAACTAGAGAGGGTGCAGAAAAGATTCACAAGGATGTTGCCAGCAACAGCGGGCTTGAGTTATGGGCTGGAACATAAAAACTGAGGGGTGACCTTATAGAGCTTTACAAAATCATGAGAGGCATAGATAAGATAGATGGACACAGTCATTTTCCCAGGATAGAAGGCATAGGTTTGAGCTGAGAGCTTAACGATTTAAAGGGGACCTGGGAGGCAAGTTTTCCCACACAGAGGGTGGTGGGTACATGTAATGAGCTGCCAGAGGAAGTAGTAGCAGCTTGTACAATTACAATGTTTAAAAGAGATCTGGACAGGTACATGGAGAGGAAAGAGGGATATGGGTCAAATGTAGGTGAATGGGACTAGCTCAGGAAAAGACCTTAGTCGGCATCGTCGAGTTGAACCGAAGAGCCTGTTTCTATGCTGTTTCATTCTATGACTCCAGTTGTATCCTATGTGCCATTTTGGGCAAGTTTTCACTGGACCATTTTGCCCTTCCTGGTAATCACAAACTCTGCTTGTGTGAAACTGATCTCAAATCCATGTGCCAAGTGTATAATGTTTTGGAAAGCATTTCTAGATTATGTCACCCAATGTCTGCAGAGAGCAAAATGTTTGCATTTATATTTTCCTGCTTTCTGTACCGTTGTCTTTTCCAACTGTCGCGTCATTAATGCAGAAAGTGTCTCCACTTGAGTGATATTCCAACCGCTGACTTCTGTTGCATTAAATACAGTGGAGATGTTGCCCAGCAGCCGAATCTGGCTTTCTGGAATGCCTTTGGGATAAATCTGTTACAGAAAATAACAGAAGTGTTAGTTATTATTTTACAAATTAAAATTTGGCTGCAAACTCTGTTTTGGATTTAAAATACTTAGTTATAGAGCTTACATACCCGAATAAGTCTCTTTTTCAGAACTTTCAACTGACTTGGATCAAAGGCAAGAGATCCCAGTTGGAGAACACCATCTTTCAGCACAGCATCACTCAAACAAAGGTCCAACTGAGACGCATCATAGATGGCAGGTATTAGATCATTGATGCCTTCTGGTGCTATTATTCCCTCTGCACAGGCTGTAAACACACAATCTTCTATTAGTTGAGAGAGAGAGAACACACACACACACACACACACACACTCACACACGTGGCAGATTAATGTTGCTTATTATGGGGTTTTCAGGTCCGATAGAGGGAGTTAAAAGGGTGGATGGGTGCAATATTAGTTAAATAAATAATTAAAGTAGTGGGAAGAGATGATGTGTTGAAAGTCACACCACTGAGAATGAACTCCAAACCTACAAACAGTCTGAGGGAGGTTCAAGAGAAAACCTTGGAGAGATCTCCAAGAGATCTCAATGATAATTTGCAGCTGATATGACAGAGGGAAATGAAATACTCTGTGAGGTGAAGAGAGTAAGTGAGGAAATATTCAGCATCTTTCAAAATTGGTAATCTGCCAGGCTCAGATGAAATATATCTAAGGTTGTGAAAAGAAGCAAAAGAGGAAATTGCAAAGGCTCTGGCCATCTTTTATCAATCCGCTCTGGCTACAGCAGTGCTGCCAGGTGATTGAATGACTGGCAAAATTGTACCATTGTTTAAAGAGGGAGGAATGGATAAATCAAATAATTACAGACCAGTTAGTTTAACTTCAGTGATGGACAAATTATTGGAATCAATTCTAAGACACCGTAGAAGCCATTTACAAAAGTGCAGATGATCACAAACAGTCATCATGGGTTTGTCAACAGAAGTTCACGTCTAACCGGGAATTAAATTTACTGAGGAAGTCACAAGGAGGACTGATGAGGGCAGTGCATTCATGAATTCCCACTGGAAATACTCCCAGTGCCCCGTGCCAGTGAGAGTAGATATAAACTAAAATGAATACTTTAAATAAGGAGCAGCTTGACGAAAGATGGAGGAAGAGAAACTTGAGATCTTTGAGGCATTGGAAAAAATTCTAGGCTCTGACACATCTTTTCAAAAGGGACATGTTTCAACTCAACAGGCCTCAGCCAATGCTGTTATGGGGAGCTTCACTGGTGTGAGCCCACAAAAGTTAAATAGATAAGGGGATGAACAGCAGCAAATAGAAAAGAGAAATAAGGTGCACAAAGATGTGAGACTGTTGGCTAATAATAGGGAATGTAGGAGCATCAGAGGGAAATCAATTGGCAGCACCTTGGGGATACAGCAGGGTAATGGGTCTGACTGGATAATTCTACTGAGAG
>JAUZTB010002363.1:0-13977 GCA_034780895.1 Rhynchobatus australiae
ACCTTGGCATTTTCTCTTCGAGATATTCCGAATATTATTTTAGCAAAGATAAAAGTAAATTGTGGGAAAATTAGCTTGAATACAACGCTTGCACGTTAACATAATCTGCCTCCGGGAAAAAAAAGACTATTCATCCGGACCAATCTGAGCGGAGCAGGAAACCAGTGTGGAGTTTAACCGAAATGAAATGTGTAAGGAATACAAGTCATTTGCTTCATTTCAATGGGTTATGGCAAGACATTTCATTTGTGCTGTGTATACAAGGGCTTGAAAGTGCTAATGCCACTTAATCTTGTACTGCAGAGGAAGTGGTCAAAAACAGGAGACAATGCTGAGAGGCGACATGATGGACGCTCATGCAGTTAAAGTCAGAGATGGGGTGACCAGTGTGAAATCATTCTCCATGTGGTGAGAAGTGAAAGAAGAGGAGAGAACTTCAAGTGGTGGAGTAATGGGGTTGGAAGGGATAGGTGATATTTTCTTTCACACAAGCGGGACTCTGCGATCGAGAAAGTACTGCCTTATAGGCCGATGAAGGCAGATGCACTCACAACATTTATGCAGTATCTTGGCGAGCACTTGAATCGCCAGTGCGTGGAAGGCTGCGAACCACGAACTGGTCAATGAAGTTGGTCTGCATGGCTGCTCGATAAGCACCGTGGACATATTGTGCGGACGGGTCCTGTTCTGTGCTCTACGAGTCGATGAAATAACTTTGCTGCTCCTCAGTGAAATACCAGAACATAGTACAGCACAGTACAGGCCCTTCTGCCAACAATGTTGTTCCGGCCTAGAGAAACACCTACTCCTTGACCAGTCTAACCATTCCCTCCCAGCAGCACAGAGCCCTCTTTTTCGTGTGCTTATCCAAGAGTCTTGTAAGCTTTCCAGTTGCACCACATTGTACCACCACTCGCAGAAGTGCATTCCGTGCACCGACCACATTCTCTTTAAATTCCCGAGCTCTAAAAGATTCCCACGGCATTCCTCCTCTGACAAACTGATATCCTCCAGTATTGGCCATTGACGCTCTGGGGAAAAGGTGCTGGTTATCCGCTCGGTCTATGCCCCTCAGGATCTTACACACGTCTATCAGTTCGCCACTCATCCTGAGTAACTCTGAAGAGAAAAGCTTGAGCTTGAACATCTCATAGATGTTCGCTAATCCAGACAGCATCATAGTAAATCTCCTGTGCATCCTTTCAGAAGCTTCCACATCCTTCCTATAGTGAGGCGACTAGAAATGAAGACAGTTCTCGAGGTGTGGTCTAACCAGAGTTTTCTTGAGCTGCAACATTACCTCGCTGTTCTTCAACTCAGTCGCCCGGGTAATGAAGGCCATCACACTCTCCGCCTTTTTAACAACCCTATCAACTTGCGCGGCATCTTTGAGGGTTTCATGGACTTGGACCCAAAGGTCCCTCTGTTCCTCCACACTGTTGTGAGTCCTGCCATTAAACTTGCACTCTGTCTACATGTTCGTTCTTCCAAATTGCATCACTTCATACATTTCCGGTTTGAACTCCAGCTGCTGGCAACTTCCTGACAACCCTCTATCCTGTCCCTATACCGTTGTGTCCGACGACTTTCTAAACTGTCCACAACACCTCCAACTTTCGTGTCGTCTGCAAAGTTCCCAACCCATCTCTCCATTGCATCATCCAAGTCATTCATAAAAATCACAAAGAGCAGGGGACCTTGGACAGATCACTGCGGAGCACCAAGAGACTCCGACCTCCAGACAGAATGCTATCCATCTACGGCCTTCGTTGGGCAAGCGAATTCGGAATACACGCAGCCAAATCTCCATGCTCTCAAGCTCATGACTTTTGATGACCCTACCGTGGGAAACCTTGTCAAACGCTTTACTAAAGTCCATGTACACCACATCCACCGCTCTGCATTCAACTTGTTTAATCGCCCCCTAATAAAAACTTATTTAGGTTCCTGTGGCACGACCTGTCCTCACAAAGCCACGATGAGGTCTATGACGATGCTTCACCAAATGCTCGCAAATCATGTCAGTATGAATCCTCTCCAATAGCTTGCCCGCCACTGAGGTAAATCTCCCTGGTCAATAATGAGCAGAATTACCCCGTGATCCTTCTTGAACAAAGGAACGATATTTGCCATCCTTAAATGCTCTGGCACCACTCCTGTGGCTGGGGAGGACGCAATGATCATCGTCAACGTCCCAGCAGTGTTTTCTCTTTTCTCCCATTGTAACCTGGGGTATATCGCGTACGGCCATGAGGCTCGGTCTATCTTAATGTGCTTTTTCGGGATCTCCAGCACTAACTTTTTCTTAAATGAACATGCTCCAGCACATTAGCCTGTTCTACGCTGACCTCTCATTCGTCAAAGACCCTCTCCCTGGTGAACACTGACGCAACGTATCATTAAGGACCTTCTCCACCTCGAGGCACATGTTTCCCCCTTTATCGCTGAGCTCTCTTACCCTGACTCCAGTCATCCTCCGATATTTCACGTACGTTTCGAACGACTGATGTTTTCTTTAAGTTTACTGTTCTTGAGAGGAACGGCCACAGGAGTACCCTGCACTGACTCCCTGTTCCCTTTCCCTATTCTGGCGGTTACATAGCTACCGACATCCTGCGACGTACATCTGACTGCCACTTCATAACTACCGTCTGTCATCTCATCAGTTTCAGGAATGATCCGGAGTTCATGTAGCTCCAGATCCAGTTCACTTACTCGGTTTGTATGGAGTTGCAGCCTATTGCACTCCTGGTAGGTCTGGTCATACGGGACAAGAGATGTCTTCCTGACTTCCCAAATCCTGGTAGAGGAGCATACGACTGCCCTGTCTGCCATTCCCACTGCCCGAACTGTTCACTGATATGGAAAGAAAGTGACCTTCCCAGAGCTCCTCTGCCTCCGGTCACTTCATGCGCCTCTTCTCAGGGAAGCTGCTCGAACCAAAGCCTCAGCGCCCCACTCTTACACTCTTAAACAAAACTGCCTCGAAAATCACCTTTTAAAATTGCACCCTATCGCCTCCAAGTTTGACCTCTCCACCCTGTGGAAAACATTATCTCAAACTTTCAGGAAACTTTACCAGGTGTCCCCTCAGTGTCCGATGTTTCTGTGAAAATACCCCAAGTTTGATCAACCTCCTATTACAGCTAACACCCGGTATATCAGGGCAAAATCCCTGTTAACCTCTTCTGAACCCTCCTCATTGTCACCACATCCTTCCTGTAGTGTGGCGACCGGAACTGCACACAACACTCCATATGTGTCCTGACCTTTATACATTCTGATGGACAGATATCAACTAAAGCTCCTGTTAACTTATTCTTCATTTCCGAGAAAGCACCGGCACTTCTGAAAACACCTCTCAAGTAAATTCAAGTGTCCGGTAGCTTACTTATGGTCAAGCAGCGATGTGAACACAGTATTGTCGGTTATGTCCATGGCAGGATGAATATCGATCGAAGCATTAAGAGGAACGCTGAATCTCTTTGACTTGGACAATATTTCATCGGTTTTGTGTCTTCTCTGAAAGACACCCCCTTCAGCATTGGGCCGCTTCCCCAATTAACACTGCAGTTTCATTTCGATTGCAGGGCGTCGTCTTGCTATGGAGAGACTCTAATATACAAGGTGCTGGGTCAGCGGTAGGTACACTACTGTGTAAGCCCAAGTAGAAACGGAATATTTTGTATTTACTCCACAGGTCAAGCTGTATCTACGGCAAGAGAAGCAGAGTGAACATATATAAATTGGCATCGAGATCGGCACAACATGGTGGGACGAATAGCCTGCCCGCTGCTATACTGTTCTGTGTTAACAATTCAAGAACAACGGAGGAGGCAGAAGAACCAGGTTAAGTGCAGGGAGGGCGGAGAAGGTACAAGGACAGGGTCAAACCGCAGTGACCGTGGGGATGAGCTGCAAATAATGTTGTCTGACTAATGAGTGATTGGAAACAGGGACCGAGTACGAATGTACACAAAAGAAGTTAGAATCTTACACTGTAAGCAAATAAAATGCTGCAAGGGAAGGGAAGGGAAAGGTTTATGTTGCCTGGACGATTTTCCTTGTGCTCATTCGAACAGCAATGTCTGAGTGCGCGATGAGCCGTGGTCAAACTCTACTTTTCCCTTCCCGTTGTGGATAAAGATTTTAAGATATTTCCAAGTGCATATATCTTCGGGATATTGGCTTACAGAGAATCAAGATGTTTCAAGTCATCAGACACCAGACTGTGAAAAAATATCACAACTGCAATACTATATTCGCTGAACCAGATTGGAAAGTGAGTTCCCATTGCACACCACCTCCCTCGACATCCCCGCACCTCGCCAACTTGCATCAATGTTACCAAGAGCAGGAGAACAAACAAAAGTGAAGCACAAGCACAAGAACCCATCGTTGACTCAACAAAAGTTCGGGAAGAATGGAATGCTGCTCTCTTCACATTCTTCAGCCACTGGAGTTGATTTCCTGTCCTGCTCCCAACTCTCCACTTTCATCGACATGAGAAGGGAGCACCTCCTTCAATCCATTGGCGCTTTGGGTATTTGTATCTTAAAATAACCAAATATTCATCTTAAAACGAGTCTAAAAATGAGACAGATGTTTATCCTTCTAGTGCAGTGACTCGAGCTAAATCTAAAGAATTAGTCAAGGCCGATAGACCTCTGCAGTCTTATGATATTCCCTGTGAAAGCCTTTAATATTTCTAAGTGGCATTGCCTCTGGAAACCTAGACGTTGTATACATTATGGTTAGCAAATACTGATTCCCAGTTTTAGACTTTGGCAATGGGCCAACACACCCTCCTCGTTGGATTTCTGTGCAACTGAAGACATTTTTTTGTAAGTGATGCGGCAAAGATATATTTTTCTTGTTACCGTGAGTCATACTGAGGTCATTGGTTTAAATAAATTTCAGTTGAAATAGATTAAACGTATTTCTTTAGAAGAAATAATTCATGTCAAATATTTGAAACAGTGATACTCAGAGGTCGGGAGGTGTATTTGTGCGTCCGTGTGTTTGTGTGTGTGTGTGTGTGTGTGTGTGTGTGTGTGTGTGTGTGTGTTTGTGTAACAAGGAAAGAGCGAGAGAGAGCGACAGAGGGAGAGTGAGAGAAAGAGAGCAATGGAGAATGATAATGATTGTGTGTGTTTGTGTGTGTTTGTGTGTGTGTGTGTGTGTGTGTGCATGAGTGCGTGCGTGTGTGTATAGAAATACAGAGACAGCGAGTGGAAGAAATGCGTATCTCAAAAAATGTTTAGGTGGAACAATCATTGACCATTGAATTGTCCAGAGGGCCCAGATTGTATTTTCCACAGTTGTCCTCGGGAATCCACGTGTTTGCCCGTTTTTTACGATACTGTGTGTGGAGTCTGTTCACGTTTACTTCGACTACACTGCCAACACATCCAAAGCTCATAAGTCTTGGAAGGAGAGAGACTGTTTCCTCTTGTTTTGTCCATGGTGAGCTCATTCCACAAGTCCTCAAACTGGTCGCGATATTCCCAAAGGCTGCCGTCTTCCCCAGCTCAGTATTTCTCTCCTCGCTTTAAGCTGGCTTTATCGGACTCTGAACCGGGATGTCAGACGGCGTTTCATTATTTTGAACGCACTTGTGTATTGGTTGCACAGTTGTGACAGAGTGTCAGCCTCACGCTTTTTTAATTTGTACTTCGATTAGGGACTCGATAATCGTCAAATTCAAATTCATCCACAGTGTATCACTCGACATGTTTAACTTATTAGTCCAGTTGGAAGAATAGGCCTCTGTTTCTGAATGAAAAGTTGTCTTGCATTGGAAGCAAATGATTAAACCTGTTTGTTCAACTGACTGAAACTAACGTCCTTGATGATTTCCCGGGTGGATGCTCTCTCCTCTAACTGAGATATCGTTTTGAAAATAAAAAGAAGAACGGCTCCAATTGGAGAATGCGTTATCTCTCGTATCACAGATATCGGCGCAGATTAAGCCTGTTTGTTCAACTGACTGAAACTAACGCACTGATCTTTTTCCCGGGAGGTGGCTTTCTCCTATAAATAAATTGTCGATGTGGAAAGAAATAGAACGGCGTTAATTGGAGATTGACTTATCTTTCGTATCGCGAATATCGGCGCCTCGTACAAGAAATGGGCTACCCAGTGATTTTTCGGGTCGAACTTATTTACTATCCTATTCTTGCGATCATTGGTGTCCCAGGTATGGCACGCGATTATTAAGTCTTGCCGGTGTTTGACTGTTCCTGCAACGCACGACTGTGCACCTGGTTCCCTATCAGTTTTTATCAATTATATCATAGTCATCATAAGTATTCTGTATCACTCTGACTGCATGAGGTAAAGTCGAGTTTATTGCCGTCTGCACAGGTAGGGTGAGGGACAGATACAACGAACAATATACTTGCAGCAGCATCACGGGCATATTCAGAAAACACAAAAAATATAAAGTATGCAGAAGTTACACAGACAGAGGAGAAGAAGACAGTGCAAAAAACAAACACAATCAGAGACAAGTCCATGCTCATGAAAGTGGTCTTCCATGTTGCTCCGTTGCTGAGGTAGAGTTTGGGTTGTGCAGGTCAGTTCAAGCACCTTACCGTTGTAGGGAAGTAGCTGTTATTGAGCCTGTTGGACTGACACTTGAGGCAGCTATTCCTCGACCTGTTGCTGTAGGATATCCTGGTTCGGTAGCTCCTGCCAGAAGTTACCAGTCAAGTGAGGTTATGGCAGGGATCGGGGCCATGCTCAATGATCGATACCGCCTTCTTGACATAACGTCTCATGTCGATGCTTTCAATGAGGGGAGAGCTGTACCTGTGATGGACCAGGCTATGTCCAATATTTCCTTCAGTGTCTTGCGTCCCTGTGGGTTGGAATTGCCGTACCAGGCCACAATGTACGTAGTTAGGAAACTTTATCCAATGCATATTTCGAAGTTTGCTGGTGTATTTGCTGACATTAAAAAATCTCCTTCAGCTTCTGAGAAAATAAAGGCAGTGAGGCGCCTTCGCCAGGATTGTATCTATTTGTTGGGTACCGGATAGGTCAGCCAAGATGATAACGCTGAGGAATGTGAAGCTGATAAATGACTGCGCCTCTGACCCATCATTGAAATATATCTCTCTCCCTTCGTATAGTTGTCCTTCCTTCCTATGTTACTTAAGTTATCAATATATTCTCTTGGTGTTTGAAATTCAACAGGAACACTTTCCCTATTTCCCTATTTCCCGATCTTTAAGTTTATCGATCATCGCATCCATTCTCGTGTGTTCTTGTGTTACTGATTCGTCGGTGTTTAGATTGTTTAATTACAAGTACTGTACCTAATTGTTTATTAATTAGGTTTCTATTTTGCTTTCCGTGTTCAGTTCGTTCCTGTTTCGCATGCTGATTTTAAGAGAGCAGAAGAAGAGCTTTTGCTTGTTATTTTGCCACACTGCCTTTAACGTCAACATTTCGATTTTCTTTTTTATTTGCTTTTTGTGGCCTGAGTCAACAGTTCCGTTTTTCTTTCATTGCTGTACGCCTCAGCTACCAACAGGCATGGTAGCGTACCAATTAACGTCATCCTATTACAGCTTCAGCATCCCGGGTCCAATTCCGGCCACTGTCTTTAAGGAGTTTGTACATTCTCTCCTTGCCTCGGTGCATTGACTTCATGAGCTCCGGTTTCCTCCCACAAATCAAAGACGTACAGGTTAGGAAGTTGTGGTCATGCTATGTCGGGTCAGGAAGCCCGGCAACACCTGCGGGCCGTCCCCAGTACACTCGACGCAAAAGGATACATTGCATTGTGTTACGATGTACATGTGACTAATCAAGAGATTTTCCTTACCATTGGGCAGGGGATACAGAAGCCCGAAGTCCTAAGCCACCAGGTTCAAGAACAGTTCCTTCCGTTCAGAAAATCGGAACAACCCGAATCACGAGAGTTTCCTAATACTGTGGACACTTTGATCACTTTCCACAAAAATGGACTTCGGCTTTTATTGCTTTAATTGTTTTATTTCTAGTAAAAATGAGTTTAATTTATGATTAATCTATGGTTTCTTTCGAATGCTGCTTATACGGTGCAATGTGCTGCGATGCTACTGCAAGTAAGCTTCTCAATGCAGTTGTGCAGACGTGTACTTGTACATAATGACAATGAACTCCAATTTCGACTTTGACTTTGTTTAATGTACAGGTGAAGATTCCATTCAGTCTGTCCTTTAATTTGTTCTTGCTTTATTAAAGGGCTATATCTTCGAGATTCATTTTAGTCTTCCGTTTGTTGTCCAAATTGTGTTTATGATTTTTGTGATTTCCTTTCGTTTTCATCTATTTTTCTTTTTAATGTTGATACAGTTTCATCGATCTTTGTCATAACTCAAAAACAGCTTGTCGAAGGCAATTGGATTTATTTGCGTTTTCTTTAACCCATACCTCATTGATTCACTCCGTTGTGTAATCTCACAGTTGTTCAGTTCTTGGCACAGTTTTCTGCACTCGGGTTTTTGTCATTTCACAACCTCTCACGTTATTGAATCGTTGACACTGTTTGATTTGTAAAACGCTAGTTTTTTTTGTTGTTGTTGTTTTCCTGATTGCTCCGTGTTCGCAGTCCAGTGTTTTGCATCTTTTGCGTAATGCTGCGAGGTTATATTTTTCAGTTCGAGTAGGTATTAACAATATGACACTAATTCTGTAAGCTTTTGTTTGGAACAATTATTGTCTTGGTTTATTATGAGAGTCATAGAGTCACCCAGCAGAGTAACAGTCCCACAAATCCATGCCGACCTGACAGCCTACCTGATCATGCACCATTTGCTTGCTTTTAGCGCATATCCTTCTGAAACTTTCTACTCCAGCGCTTTATGTATTTGCTCTTGATTTCCAGGCGCTGCAGTGTTTTGAGTCCCCGCTTGTCTCTTCATGTACTGGTCTTACATTCATTTTTTAAGCGTTCCAGTCGCTTTCGCCATTACCTCGTCCTCTGATATCTGATCTCATTTCCCCACCACACTCAGTGAAAAACTTGCCCTGCACATCCACGTTAAATTTCCCGCTCTCACCTTAAACCCATGCCCGCTAGTTTTATACTCCTCTACCACGGGTTGAATGATTGTGACCCATCATTGTGACTCGATCGGTGCCCTCATAATTTTAAATGCCACTCCAAGATCATCACTCGGCCTCGTACATTCCAGACAAAATAAACCGATCCAATTTCTCTTCAAAACCCAAGACCCCGTTCTTGTGAATCCATTCCAGCAGAAACACATCCGTTCTTTTGCTTGGCAACCATAACTGCACAAAACAATCCACTAATGTCCTGTGGAGTGGTAATATCACGCCCCAACTCTTGTTCTCTTCGCCGTGACCAGCGAAGGCGAGCGTCTCAATTACCCTCTTCAATCCCCTGTTTAGCTGTGTTCCCAGTTCTCCGGGAACGACGTACGTGTACCTCAAGACGTGTCTCCAGTGCTCTGTCATTTTCTGTGTGAGTTCTGCCCTGGTTTAACAAACCAAATGCAACACTTTGCACATTTCTGAATTAATCCCATCTGCTTTTCTTTGGCCCGCTTTCCCGTTTGTTCTGGCTGTAATGTTAAATAGCCCTCTTGAGGTTGCTGATTGCCAAAACATCGGGGCGAACATCCCTCCCCTCCAGCGATTGTACTTACGGGACACACAACCTGATGAAGGCAACGCCCGTCATTAAAGACCCTCACCATCGGGCCTTTTCATATTCTCGCAGCTACAATCGGGCAGGAGCTACGGAAGCCTGAAGTTTCACACCTACCAAGTTCAAGAACAGCTACTTCACTTCAACCATTCTGTTCGTGATAGAACCGGCGCAGCCAGTGCAGAATAACAACACAGTGACCACAATGATCACTTTGCACTGAATGGAGTTTGTTTTCTTTGTTCTAATCGTGCTCTTTCTTTTCAACATACTGCATAATTTATAATTAATTTATGTTTTTTCTTGTAAATTTTGCTTACATGATGCCTCATACTTTTGATACTGTTGCAATTAAGTTTTATTTTTTATTCCATGAATGCACACGTGAGCTTGTGCACATGACAATAAACTGGACTTGCATACAGGAATTTCCTGAAGGGTGCTCCGTCCAAGAAGATGGAGTATTTCCTTCCAGCTGTGTTCTTTTATTTTGTATTTCAGTTGTGCTCACCAGAAGCAACCGGATCAGATTCAATTACCCATCAGCCGTGGACCTTAAGGATACAATTTGAACTTGAAATTGTGTGACTCATGTTGTTCAGGGAAACATTATTGATTAGATTTTTTTTTAATTTTCACAGTTAATATCGGGGCGATTGTGATTCTGTGTCGAAGAAAATGCGGCCTTTCGAAATGCATCACTTGTTATCTCGTGGCCATGGCAGCGGCCGATCTTGCAGTTATTATCACTGATGTGATAATGCATCGGATTAACAATATGTATTTCCCCATTAGTTTCTTGTTCCTAACTCCTGTTTGCTCCCTCAGACATGTTCTGTATATTGTCTCCATTGACTGTTCGGTTTGGTTTACAGTCGCTTTCACTTTCGATCGCTTCGTGTCAATTTGCTGCCAGAATCTCAAACGGAGATGCTGCTCCCAGAAAACGGCGGCTGTAATTATATCAGCCGTGTCCGTCGGAAGCTTTTTAAGAAGCATTCCCATTTTCTTCATATACAAGCCTGTCTTTGTGACCGAGAATGTTCCGTGGCATTGCATTGGAAAAGCGGAGTTCTGGACCTCACCCTTCTGGAGGGCATACCAGTGCATTAACAGCATTTTAACGCCGTTGTTGCCGATCGCATTAATCTTGGCGTTCAATGCTCTGACCACACGACACGTAGCAGCGGCAAATAGTGTCCGCAAGGGACTCCGGGGCAATGGTGTGAATCGCAGAGATCCAGAGTTGGAGAATCGGAGAAAATCCATGATTTTGCTGTTAGCGTTGTCTGCTAATTTCATTCTATTATGGATGACTCAGGTTGTCCATTCATTAAACTGGCAATTGCAAAATTTTAATTACACAAATAAGTACTTGAATATTCCTCAGTACATTGTCCAACAGGTTGGATACATCCTGCAACTTCTCAGTTCCTGTACCAACACTTGCATCTATGGACTGACGCAAAGAAAGTTCAGGAATGAATTTTGGAAGGGTATTAAATATATAATCACCTTAAACGGAATTTTATCTCCAAATAATAAATGATAAGAGCCTTTTGCGACGTCTTATTTAATAATATACTGTCATTGCTTACTGTTAGAAAGCACCAGGAACAATCTGTCCACATCACTTTCACAGTGGTCTATTTCAGAGAAATTAAATCATGATGTGGAAATTGCTTTTTTATCAATAATATCCTGTCGTTAGTCACAGTCTGAAAGGAATAGGAACAGTCTGTCTGTAACACTTTTCCTAAGCGAAACTATTTCGGAGAAATTAATCTATAATGTCGCAAGTGATGACAATAACATACACACGTGTGGCAGCTATTTGTTTGTTTGTTTGTTTTCACCCTTCCGGCCCAACGATTTTGATATCAATTTGCCTATTTTGCCTAATTTACCCATTTTAATAAATTGAATAGCGCTGGAAATTTCTGTAATTAACATGAACCATTCTGCAACAATATATATCTCCATGTCACAGAAACATGGAACATGGAACACAGAAAACTGCACCACAGTACAGGCTATTCGACCCACAATGTCGTGCCGACATTTTATCCTGCTCTCAGATGGATCTCACCCTTCCCTCCCACTTAGCCCCTTATTTTTCTATCATCATAACGTATAATGAATTTCAAGTACTCTTTTAAGTGAAACAATAATGGAATTACGGTAAAGTGTTGAAGGAAACTGTTCACCGAGTACCATAACGTAGGCAATTTAGGCTCTTAGGATATCAAAGATAACACTCTCCAAACTGAACCACAATAACACAAGGAAATTGAATTACGATTTCGCTACCAAGTCCTCAAGCCTTCCCGACCATTAAATGTGTCATGCTGATCTGTGCTGTTCTCAACCCTTCTGGGATATTTCCGAACAATCCCCAATTGGTTGAGTCTGCCTTACTGGGGAGAAAGATAGACTTCGGAAAGAATCTATTCAATGTGCGGAAGTATTCCTCAAGGCCAAGAGCCCAATTGCAGGATATGTTTTCAGAAAGCCAGGTTTGCACGATTATGTTTCTGTGGCGCAGTACACTGTGTAGTTCGCCACTGCAGTCACTGCAGATATGTTGTATGTGCTTTTGCAAAACAAAATACTGATTTATCTTCAAATTCAGCTCCTATTGTTTTACATCGTCCCAAAGAATGATGTTTTCTTTTACAGAGAAGCGATAAGTAGCATCGCCTGTGGATCTGCTGCATCATCCGGTAACACAAAATAAAATGGGGAATAATATTCGAAGGAATTATCAGAAGAAATCGCATTGCAGGACAGCATCTTTCCAGACCCTTTGAAAAAAACTGCCATTTTTGTTCCATTCTTCACAACAGTCCAGAGTCACCTGTAAAGTCTGCCTCATCAGTGAGATAGTCAGCTCCTTCCAACGATTATGACCGTTTTTAATTTCAACTACTTAGTGTTTTCCAATAGATTTCACTTCGCAGTGGAAGCAGATTATTCGCCCTTTTCCAACGTTTCCTAATGTTTTACCGCTCTGCTGATCGACTCTCCCCTCGTGACTTATTTATGTTGCTCTGCATGTTTTGTTTTCCCGAAAGGTCGGTTCAGAAAGTGATACCGCACTTCAACAGACGTCTTTCCGTTGTGTTCTGTCAACCAATGGGAGCCGATTCCCGTCATATCGTCAGGCGAGTCAACACATGATTTTGCACCTGTTGCAAACTGCTCTCAACCTGGTTTGCTCCATCGTAAAACGACCATCTTTTCTCCAGTCGAACGTTCCCCCTGGAATTCCTCATACCGGGAATCAAGCCAATCTCTGCTGTTATCAGGCCACTCACAATACTTTTCGACTTTCAACAAGCTGGCTGCGATGGGACGGAATGCACGACCCTTGTTTCTTAGAAGTTAAAAAATGTCTGACAATTAAGTTGCAAGTTTCCATGTGCTGTACAAACCAATTGCTCAATGCGCCATATTCATGGAGTGAAAGAGTCCTGGAATTACACGGGATGGAAACAGGACTTTCGGCCCAGCTCCTCCATGCCGGCCAAGATCGATGAAGGCAAACATGCCATCTGCCTTCTTAACGCTTTTATCGTTGTAAATACACATGTTGCACCTCTCTCTGAACTACTACGTTATCGACTTCGGCTTTCCTCTTTTATTCCTTTTGCTAATTCTGATATTTTCCCCCAAAGGGCCTACTTTTCTGCCAACATTAAATAAACCCTCTTACTTCGATTTAATGCTGCATAAAATTCAGTAGATCGCCAAGGCCAGGCCGCATTCACTATTTGTTCTTTTGTTGCCTGAAGAGGATTAAGTCAGGAATCTGCCATAACCAGTTCATGAATCAGTCTTTCATCATTTCGTTTATTCAGATAGAAGTCCCAGGTTTTATATCACACCAAATGACCATGCTTATAAATGTTTATGTATTATGGTCACTGTTGTAGAAAGACCGCCTCAGCTACAAAATTATCAATTAAATCTTTCTGTTTACAAAATATTGTTGTCGCATTGCACTGATCTAAAAATTCTTAACGTATACTACACGAAATTGTCCTTCACATTTTACTTCTAATTTATTTTGCACTCTCTGGGGACATATTTCCTTTGTTGCATTCACCTGTAATTTCCTGATAAATACTGCGCTCCACAATGTGTCCGCTGTTTGTTGACCTGTTGATAACTCCGAACAGTGTTCTCTGCGACTTAATCTTTCTCAGATTCAAACAGACTGCTTTAACTTCTTGAGTGTCCCCTCTCCAAGATCAGTCTTCTCTTCTACCTTCTCGTAAAATCCACGGCGAGAGCGAGTGAGAGAGAGG
>JAUZTB010002768.1:0-37475 GCA_034780895.1 Rhynchobatus australiae
ATGATTTTAGCAAAACTTAAAGTCGCTTATCAAATTCGCAAAACAATCACCCCGATTGAACTTTTATATAAATTTTAGAAAAGGAGTTTTATGGACCAACAATTAGATTTTGAAGCTGTTCGTAAATTAAGAATTAGTTTTGATCTTCAAGGCGCGCTTCTTGTTCCTAAAAGAGTCGCTCTTTTAGAGCAAATTAAGCTTTATTTGAAAAGCCATTATCAAGATTTATTAGATGCTTTAAAAAGCGATTTAAATAAAGGTGAATACGAATCCTTAATTAGCGAGATAGCACCAATTTTTCAAGAAATTGATTTTTTTAAAAAACGCCTCAAAGGCTTATTAACTAAGACTAAGCGTCACTTTAATATTAATAGTTTTTTATTAAAAACAATTACCCGTTATGAGCCTTTAGGACTCGTTTTAATTATCGGTGCTTTTAATTATCCTTTGCAGTTAGTTTTACTCCCTTTAATTGGCGCTTTAGCAGCTGGTAATAAAGCTTTAATCAAGTTCAGTGAATTTAATCCTGCTACGCATAAATTTGTTGAAACTATGGTGCAAGAAATTCTTCTTAATGAAGTCATTGTCATTCCTGCTAAAACTTCCATAAATGAGCTTAATATTCTTTATCGTGATTATTTAGACAAAGTCTTTTTTACAGGTTCAGAGTTTACTGGAAAAAAAGTTTACCAAATGGCAGCTGAACACAGTTTACCTTTAGTTTTAGAATTAGGAGGCGCTAATCCAACTATTGTTTTAGAAGACGCTAATTTAGAAAACGTTGCCCAAAGACTAATTTGGAGTAAGTTATTTAATAAAGGGCAAACTTGTGTTAACCCTAATTATGTTTTAGTTGCTCAAAGTAAATTTGACGATCTTAAAAAAGCGTTATTAGTAGAAATTGACAAACAATACGATGAGAAAAATATTAAAAATATCGTAAGAGAAATCAGAGCCAGAAAACTAATTTTAGAAGACAATAAGAAACTTATTTTTGATAAAAAACTAGATGGTAATAACTTAGTTTTTTATGAAACTAATTTTGCTGATGAAACTATTTTTGAAGAGTCTTTTAATAGTTTTTTACCTTTTATAGTTTATCGTAACTGAGAAGAATTAAAGCAACATTTAAATAAAATCAAAGATCCTTTAACGATCTATCTTTTCACTGAAGATCAAAATAGTGAAAAGGTGCAACAGATTAGTCAAATGACGCGTTCTGGTTCTTTAGTTTTCAATGATCTCATTTCTTTTTTAACAGTTGATAATATCCCTTTTGGTGGCATTGGCAAAAGCGGCATTGGTAATTATCATGGGCAAGCTTCAATTCAAGCTTTTAGTTATCCAAGAACTTATTTTCATTACAGTAAATGAGACTTTTCAAAAGCTTATAAAAAATATCCATACACTCAAAAAAAATTAGCTTTCATTAAAAAACAAATTTTTAAGAAATAATTTTTAAATTTACTATTATAATTAGCTAACGATTATCTTAAAAAAAATAATTTGTTAGTTAAATGCGAGTGTAGTTTAATGGCAGAACTTCAGCCTTCCAAGCTGATTGTGAGGGTTCGATTCCCTTCACTCGCTCCATATCAAATTTGATCATTCAAAGTAGCTCTGCTACTTTTTTTACTTCTTTGAAGATTAAATGTATAATTTGAATAGACAACAAACAAGTTATTTTAAGGATGTAATATGAAAAAAGTTTTAGCAATTACTGCTACCATAGTTCCTTTTGAAAAATCGGTTTCTAAAAAATTATTAGACGTTTTTGTCGCTGAATATCGCAAAAATAATCCTCAAGACGAAATTATTAATATTAATTTAAACACTTTGGAAATGGCACAAAAAACGATGAATAATCTTAATATGCCAAATTATTTTAATGACATTGATTCTGAGCGTTTTATTGAACAGTTGCGTCAAGTTGATAAAGTCATTATGTCGGTGCCAATGACCAATTTCAATGTCTCAGCCACAGCCAAAAACTATTTAGATCACATTTCTGTCGCTGATAAAACTTTTAGTTATAAATACGCAACTAGCTCCAAAGACGCCAAAGGCTTATTAGACCATTTAAAAGTACAAATTTTAACGACTCAAGGAGCTCCTTTTGGTTGATACCCTTGGGGTAATCACACTAAATATTTATTAGGACACTGAGCCTTTTTAGGAGCTACCGTTAGTGATGCCATTTTAATTGCCGGAACCAAAACTTCTCCTTATAAAACGATGAGCCCAAGCCAAGTGGTGGCCCTTTATGATGAGAAAATTAAACAAGCTGCTGCCACTTTTTAAAGATTAATTCTTAAAAATATTAAAAAAAAGATCAAAATTTAATAAAAACGGTTATTTTTCCTAAAAAATTCCGTTTTTTTATTGTTTTTAAGCGTTTTCCTTGATTATACGTTTATGGAAACGATAACCCAAGAAGATATTAAAGATTGTGGTTTAGTAACAATTCAGTATTTGTTTAATTACTATTACCATCATAAATTAGATCTTTACAATTTAAAACACGAAGCTCATTATGGCGTCAAAGGCATTTCGGTTTATGAGCTCAAAAGATTAGCCAAAAACTACGCTCTTGATTTTCAAGCTTATCGTGGCGCATTTGATGATTTAAAAAAAATGAATTGGGAGCAACCAATTATTACTTTAGTACAAAAAGATGGAATTGAGCATTATGTTATTTTGCGTAAAATGAGCGCTAAATACGTTTATTATTTTGACCCTTTTTTAGGTGAAATTAAAGATTCCAAAAAAGCTTTTGAAAATATTTATCAAAACTTAATTATTATTGCAACACAAATTCCGAGTTTAGTTAATTCTAAATTGTACAAAAAAGAAAGACGCGCGATTTTGAGTGACTTTAAATGAAACAAAGGCAATTTGGGCATTTTGTTATTAACTTTTTCTACTAATTTATTAAGTTTTGCTTTAGCTTTTTTTATGAAACTAATTTTTGATAAAGTAATTCCTAATGAAGATAAATTTTTAGCTTTTTATATTAGCGCTATTTTTCTTTTAGCTACGCTTTTAAAATTGCTTTTAGAAACATGAAAAGACTTCATAGTTTCGTATTGAGAACAGCAGCTTTTTGAAAAACTTTCAAAACGCTTTTATCTTAAAATCGTGTCTCTTCAAAACAATCAATTTGAAAAATTAAAATATGAAGATTATTTAAGACGCGATGCTTTAATGCAACAAATTAGCAGTTTTAAAGCGAAATTTAGTTACGCTCTTTTTAGTGAAATTATTACTTTTTTATTAGCTGGCACTTTATTAGTTTGACTTAATTATAAACTCTTTTTAATTACTCTTATAGCTTCTTCATTAATGATGCTTATATCTTTGATTTATCAAAGTCAAAATCTTAAAAATTATCAAAAAATTATTCCTTTATCTTTACGATTAAACAGTGCTAATTATGATCTTATTTTAGGAAAAAAACAAACTCTTTTTCCTAAAGTAGCGCACTATTTATTACAAAAAAGATTGCGCGCTTATCATAATTTAGTTTTGCAAGAGTGACGCTTTTATAAGCAATCTGCTTTTAAAAATTTTTTAAGTTCTTTACTTAGTGGTACAAGCCCCATCGTTTTAGTTTGTCTTGGCGTTTTTAGTTTTTTTGATAAGGAAATTAGCATTGGAACTTTATTACTTTTTCTAATGGCTTTTAATTTCTTTCAAAGTCCGCTTTTGAGTTTTAGTGAATTGATAGTGAAGAAGCCACTTTATAATAAAAACTTAGATTTACTCAATTATGTTTTTGCGATGAAAAATTTTGAAATTAAAAATATAGGTGTCAAATTAGACAATATTAAATCAATAAGTTTTTATGATTATAAATTTTGATATGAACCTGATAAAGTTATTGTTAGTTTATCAAATTATAGTATTGATAAGCATTTGCGACTTCAAGGAACTAATGGTAGCGGCAAATCATCTTTATTGAAATCACTCTTAGGTACTTATCAGTACCAAGGCATAATTAAGTTTAATGACATCGATTTTAAATTTTTAAATCAAAGTGAATTAATTATTAAAACTTTTTATTTAAGTCCCGAAAATTACTTATTTTCAGGCAAAATCATTGATTATTTATGCAACCAAGATAGTCAATTGCTAGCTACTTTTGAAGCCAATTTATTAACTTATCGGCTTGATAAGTTGCTACAAAAACTGCGTCTTTCCTTAGACGGTGAAATTTATAATAACGGTTCTACTTTAAGCTCAGGACAAAAACAAATTTTATGATTACTAAAATTGTTTACACAAAAATATCATCTTATTTTATTAGACGAAGCTTTTGAAAATATCGATCATGAAAAACGCCTATTTTTACAAAAAGCGATTTTAGATTATCAAGATAAAGCGCTCATTATTGAAATTAGTCATAGCGGTTTTTATCTTACTAATGAGCAGGTATTAAATCTTGATCAAACCTTTTAAATTAAGTTGGATTAGTTCTTTTTTAATTGCTTCATTAAGCGTTTCTTTAGTAAGCGTAATTAGTGTCATTAGTTTGCAAAAAGTATCTTTTTATGAAGAGCTATTTTTAAAAGTAGATGAGAATAAATCACACCTTTTAGAAGTCGATTCTAATCTTGCTTATAAACTAAAAATTAATCAAAAATTAAGCATTAGTTTCAACGAACAAAAATACGATTTTAAAATACAAAGTATAGATAATTTAGAAGCTAATAAATTTCAAATCAAACTAAAAGATCAACAACGAAGTTTAATTTTATTGCCTAATTCATTTGTTAAAGTCAAAGTCAAAATTCATGAATACCATATTTATGAACTTTTCATTAACTAAGCATTTTTAGATTAAAATTTAGTTATGCATACTTTAGCAATTAGTAACAATAGTGATTATCGTTTTTTCTATCGTTCACTTTTCTTAGAGATCCTAAACGAAATTGCTAGTTTTGCTAATTTGCAAAAACGACTTTTAGTTGATCTTTTACTAACTACTTCTGATGAAGTTTGAGAACTGAATCGTCAGTGAAGAAAGCAAGACAAAACTACAGATGTTTTGTCCTTTCCTAGTCAATTATCAATGTTTACAGAACTTGATTTTATGCATTTAGGACAAATTGTTTTTAATGTCGAACGAGTGCGCGAGCAAGCCAATAAATACGGGCATTCGCTAAAACGTGAATTTGCTTATTTGTTTACACATTCACTTTTGCACTTACTCGGTTATGATCATGAAAACGCCCAAAGTGAAGCACTGATGCACCATATCATTGAAAAAATTTTAAAAAAATTAAAAATATTGAGAAAAGGACAAAACCGATAATGAATTCTTCTTATCATCAAAAATTACAAAAACTCTTAAAAAACACTTACGCTCCTTATTCCCATTTTCCAGTAGCAGCTTTAGTGATTAGTAATGACGGTCGCACTCATCAAGGCGTTAATGTTGAAAATGCCGCTTATCCTTCAGGGCTTTGTGCGGAAAGATCAGCAATTTTTGGCGCTATTAGTTATGGCTGAAAAAAAGATCAGTTTCAAGAAATTCATATAATTACCAAAAAAAACTATCCTATCCCTCCTTGTTTAGCTTGCCGTCAAGTAATGACAGAATTTTTTGCTCCCGAAAGTTTAGTTCACATGTATTCTTATGATGGTCAAAAAGTGAAAACTTTAAAACTTCAAGAATTAGCTCCACAACCGATTTTAAAAGAAGATATTGTCTAATGCAAATTTTATTTTGTGCCCTTTTAGGACGCCCTAACGTAGGTAAAAGTAGTTTGATTAACGCTTTATTAGAGCAAGAAATTGCCATCGTTAGTAATAAAGCGCAAGCTACTCGTGAAGAGCTTGTAGCCATTTATAATGAAACTAATTATCAAATTATTTTCATTGATACCCCAGGTGTTCATAAAGCTGAATCAAAATTTGGTCACAACTTAAACGCTATTTCCTTTCGTGCCTTAGAAGCTATTGACTTAGTAGTTTTTTTAAGTCCAGCAACACAAAAGATTAATAATTGAGATCAAAAAATTATTGCTAAGATTCCAAAAGAAGCGCACAAAATTGCTCTTATTACAAAGGTAGATTTAGAAAATGATGAAGTCATTTTAGCTTTTAAAGCGGCACAGCTAAAAACTTATGGTTTTAGTGAAGTTTTTGCCATTTCCACTAAAGATCCCCATTCCATTAAACTTTTAATCAAAGAAATAAAAAAATACGCCTACGAAGGCGAAGCGCAATTTGATTGTGATTATGCTAGTGATATTACCGAACGTTTTTTAGCTAAAGAAACAATTCGTGAAGTTGCTATTGCCCACCTTAATGATGAGCTTCCTCATAATTTAGCAATCATGGTTGAGACTTTTGAAGAAAAAGAATTGCCCACTGGGCGCCAAATCAAAATTAATGCAATTGTTTATGTTAATAAAGAGAGTCAAAAAGGCATCGTCATTGGTAATCAAGGAAGCATGATTAAACTGATTGGAACAAAAGCTCGTCAAGCTTTAAAAATCAAATTAGATGCTCAAGTGCATTTGTTTTTAAAAGTTAAAGTTCATAAAAATTGAATTAATAAGGAAAAGCTTTTTAAAAAGCTTAGTTATTAATTATTTTTCTAAATAAGGCATTTTGTTAAGCTCATTTAAAAATTGCTGATGTTTTTTAAAAGCTAATCAAAAACGAATTGTGATCACTGTTTTTTCTGTAGTAATGTATTTATCGATCAACTTTCAGTCATAAATAATTTCATTTTGATTAAGCAAATTGACTAATTTTAAATAATCTTTTTGCGATGCAACTAAGAAATTATAGTCTCATGTTTGTAAAGGTGCTCGATCAAAACCACTTTTAAAAGCTTTTTGTTGAGGTTCAAAATATTGACTTTCAATTTCGGCAAAGACTATATCTAGTGGATGTAAATTTGGATTTAAACGAGCAAAATAACCAATCATTTTACCTTCATAAACGATTTTAAAACTATGATTTGGCAAAAATTTTATGTTTTCAAAAGGAACAATTTGATAATTTTTTAAAGGTAATAAATTGAAAATAGTTTTTTGAAAACTATTTAAGCTTTGTATATTTGAAGCCATAATTAAAACTTCTTGAGAATAATTAATGTTTCCCAATTCGTAAATTTCAATTTCATTTAAACCACGTTTATAATTAAAATCAATAATTTCTAAAAAAGAATTTAAAGCAGAAAAACGAATTACTTCTCTTTCTTTAGAAATAAAAGTTTGTAATTGAAACTGATTTTCAACTGCAAAAGGATTAAAATCATTTTTTTGTAACGAAATTAAAGTATAAGTTTTAACTTCCTGATAGCCTAAAGCGGGCATTTGTTGGTGTAATTTATTGAAAGCGTGCTCTTCTGTGTAAACGCTTGGATAAGCATCAGCTTTTTCTGCTTGAATTTGATTGAGACCGTAAAAGCGAATAATTTCTTCAATAATATCGACTTCAAGATTAATGTCATAACGATAATTAGGAATGTAAACGCGATCCTTAACGAATTCAAAACCGAGAATTTTTAAAGCATCAAAAGCTTTGGCAAAAAGCCCTAAATCATTATTAGCAACGTTAATGTAATCTAAAATTGCTTTTTTTTGAAAAGCAATTGATCTTTGCGGCAGAAAAATACTTTTAGAAATTAAAATTTCTGCTGGCAGTTTTTGTGCTAGAGTAGCTACTGCTAATTGTAAAGAGCCTCAAGAGCTGTCTTTATAATGTTGCTGCGCACTTTTAGTATTTATTTTAGTAAGACGCATGTTTTCAAAGACGTCTTTGTTTTTAAATTTAGCAATTTCAAAAACGAGTTCTGCATTTTCAATATTTGGCGTTTTGACTTTTGGACTTTGTCAAACGCCAGCTAAAGACAAAATCTTTTGTTGCGATTTTGTCACTAAATTTTTTCTCAAAGCAATTTTTTGCTTGTTTATTTCAATTGTTTGCGAGCTGTATTCTAAAGTGAGCTCATTAGCAAGCTCGTTTGCATTATAAATTTGTATCGCTTTGGAACTCATAATCAAAACCCAATTAGCTAGATCTTCTCAATCATTAACACTTTTAAAACCACTTTTAATTACTAAAAGTCTCTCTTTTAAAGTTAGTTTTTGCATTTTTTTAGTTTTCATTAAAACTAATTGCTTGGCGTAATTGTGATTATTAATTTTTAAATTTTCTCAAATTTTTAAATTAGGAACTTTTAAGTTTCAAGCTTTTAAAGTTCCAAAATAAGCGCCTAACTCTTGAGCCATAACTAAATAAGAATTAGCATCGGAGCGATTAGGTAAAATGCTTAAATCAATTAAATAATCATCAAGATCTAAATCTTTGTAAGGATCGGCACTTAATTTAGTTTTTTGATCAACGACTAAAATATTGTTTAAATCTTCTTTTCTTAAGAGTTCGCGCTTAAAACCGAGTTCATTTAAAGAAGCGAGCATTCCTTCAGAAATAATTCCTTTCATCATTTTTGTTTCTAAAAGCACTTCATTAAGAATTGTTCCTGGTAAAAAAACGATTACTTTATCGTTTAATTTGAGATTTTTTGATGTTGTTTGAATCACTCTTTTACGATCAGAAAACTGAATTTCACAAACGTTTAATTTATCAGCTTGTGGATTGGCAAAGAGCTTAATTATTTGTCCGTACTGAATTTTTAAATTTTGATTTAATTTTCAATAATTTTCAACTTCAAAACCGATAGCATTAAAAGCGTCAATTACTTTTTCAATCGTTACTGAAGCTTTTAAACGAGCTAGTTTTTTTAATTCTAAAAATGAGAAAATCATTATCATTCCTTTTATTATCTAAATTTTTTTAAAAAGCGTAAATCATTTTGGTATAAATCGCGAATGTCTTTAATATCGTATTTAATCATCGCTAAGCGATCAAGGCCAATGCCACCAGCAAAAGCTCTTAAATAAGGATTAGCACCAACTGCTTTAAAAACATTAGGATGCATCATCCCCGTTCCTAAAATTTCAATTCAACGTCCATTAAAAAAAATATCAATTTCAGCACTAGGTTCAGTAAAAGGAAAATAACTAGGTCGTAAACGTAGTTTTACCGCTTTTTCCATAATGTAAGAAAGAAACGACTCATACGTTCATAAAAGTTGGTTTAAATTTACTAGTCCCATGGAAACTAAATCAATTTGTTCAAACTGATGTGAGTGCGTGGCGTCATCTTTATCGTTGCGATAAACATTACCAATAACATAAAATGAGAAAAATTCGTCTTTATGGCGTTTCATGGCGAGCGCACTTTCTCCGGTATTGTGGGTTCTTAAAAGTTGTGAATTAGTAAAATAAAGCGAATCATGCATTTCGCGAGCGGGATGATTTTCTGGAAAATTTAAAATTGTAAAGTTTTGTTGATCATCAATTATATCTTTTGATTGCAAAGTGTAATAACCGTTTTGATAAAATCACTGGTGTGCCCTTTTTTTAATTAAAGTTAAAGGATGATTACCGCCTCTAAGATTTTTTGCTAAAAAAATTTTTTCTTCTAAGTTTTTTGTTCTTGTTTTGATTTGCGCCGTACTAATTTGTTCTTTAACTTGGGCGTATTTTTTTTCTAAATAAAGATTTAAACGATTAAGTTCAATTCCTAAATTACGTTTTTGCTCACGCGGAGCTTGACGTAATTTTAATTTAAGGGCGCCAATTGCCCCTTCTTGCGAATTTAAAAAAGCTTTCGTTTTTTTTAAAGCTTCATTAGTAGTAATTTTTTCTCATTCAATTTTTAAGTCCATTTTTATATTTTACACGCTTCCTTAAAATTAAAAAAGATATAAATAAACGCCTTTGAATGCTTTTCAAAGGTAAAGATTTTTAATTAAACTTTTCAAAAACTAAGCGCCGCGACTAATGCTGCGCGTTTTTGTGAATTTAAAACTTTGTTTGGCAATAATTTTGGCATCAATTTTAACCCAGACGTTATTACTTTTTAGAATTGATAAAATAATTGGGTAAGTATCATTAGTGTTTCAGTTGAGTTCTCGCACATACTCATCAAAAATATAATGATTATCAAAAATAATAACTTCGGTAGAAGCATCGATATTGACTTTGTTTTCAATGAGAAAAGTACTTAATGATTGGCGAATTTTTTCTTTATCAAAATGAAAAACAACATCTCGATTTAATAAGGCAAGACGGCAAACAATTAGTTTTTGCTCATCATTAGTTTCTTTTTTGTAATAAAGTTTTTTAAAGCCAAAAGAGTAGTTTAGATTAATTTCTTGTTCAGCTACTAACTCTTCAATTCAAGAATTTTTATAGGCCAAACGCAACTGCTCATCGCGTTCAATTTTGGTTGTATCGATTTGAAAGCCTTCACTAGTACTGCGAAAGAGATGGACATTCGCTTGCTTAGAAACTATGTAACCTTTTCCTTTAATACTTAATAAAATTCCTGTAAAAACTAATGATTGCATGGCATTGCGCGCGGTGAGGCGCGAACATTCAAAATGTTTAGCAATGGCATGCTCGGAAGGAATGCGCTGATCTTGCACTCATTCTTTAGTTTTAATCTTAAAAAGAATATAATTCTGAATACGTTTTTTAAAAGTAATTTTAATTTGACTATATTTATTTTTTGTTTTTGATTTTTTTGCTGTTTGGTTTTCCATGTATTTATGATACACTATATTTGGATATACAAATTTATTAAACAACTTTATTTTTCACATTTTATGAAAAGAAACGAATGTTTAGCAAAAAATCAAAAAAATTTAAAAAATTTTTCCAAAAAGCAAAATTTTAGTTTCTCAAAAGCAGCTCTTTTCAAATCCAAAGCCTTTGAACTCATTTATAATATGCAAATATGGACAAAAAAAAGATTCGTAATTTTTCAATCATTGCTCACATCGATCATGGCAAAAGCACTTTAGCAGATCGCATTTTAGAATTAACAGCAACAGTCGCTAAGCGTGATTTACAAGCGCAACATCTTGATTCAATGGATTTAGAAAGAGAAAGAGGAATTACGATTAAACTAAACGCCGCCCAAATCGTTTATCAGGATTATTTATTTCATTTGATTGACACTCCTGGCCATGTTGATTTTACTTATGAAGTTTCGCGTTCTTTAGCTGCTACTGAAGGCGCTATTTTACTAGTCGATGCTGCTCAAGGTATCGAAGCACAAACGATTGCTAATGCTTATTTAGCGATTGAAAATAATCTCAAAATTATTCCCATCATTAATAAAATCGATTTAAAAGCTGCTAATGTTGCTAAAGTGAAGCAAGATATTGAAGAAGTTTTGGGCATTGCCCAAGACGAAATTATTTTAATTTCGGCTAAAAATAATTGAAATATTGAAGCCGTATTAGAAGCTATTATTAAGCGCATTCCGGCGCCTTTTAATCCTGATGATAGTGCGCCTTTAAAGGCTCTTATTTTTGATTCTTATTTTGATATTTATCGTGGTGTTGTGTTATTAATTCGTATTTTTGAAGGCCAAATTAAACTTCATGATGAATTTATTTTAATGTCTAATCAAAAAACTTTTACGGTCAGCGAATTAGGCATTAAAAGGCCCCAAGAAATTAAACAAACGGTTTTGCAAGCAGGCGAAGTAGGCTGAATTGCGGCCTCAATTCGCTCAGCTCATGATATTCATATTGGTGATACCATCACTTTAAAAAAACGACCTACAACAAAGGCGCTTTTAGGTTATAAAAAAATGAAAGCTGTTGTTTTTACTGGCTTTTATCCACTCGATGGTAAAGACTATCAATTATTAAAAGAGTCCTTAGAAAAAATTGCTCTTTCAGATTCAAGCATTGCTTGAGAACTAGAAACTTCCAAAGCATTAGGTTTTGGTTTTCGCGTTGGCTTTTTAGGACTCTTACACATGGACGTTTTACAAGAACGTTTAGCACGTGAATTTAAAGTCGCTTTAATCGCTACTACGCCAAGCGTTACTTATGAAATAAGACTTACTAATGGGACAACTATTTATGTTTCTAATCCGGCTGATTTTCCTAAGAAAAATTTAATCAAAGAAATTTATGAACCTTATATTAGAGCGGCTATTTTAGTTACCGAAAATTATATCGGCCCAGTAATGGAACTGTGCCAAAATAAACGTGGTAAATTTATTAATATTGACTACTATGAAAAACGTGTTAATATCATTTATGAAATGCCTTTAGGAGAAATCATTTTAGACTTTTTTGATCGTCTTAAAAGTGTCACTAAAGGTTATGCTTCTTTTGATTATGATTTTATTGAAAACCGTCTTAGTAAATTAGAAAAAGTAGACATTTTACTAAATCATGAACTAGTTGATGCTTTCTCTTTTGTGAGTCATTTTGAGAGCGCATATGCCAAAGCGCGCTTACTCACAGAAAAACTTAAAAAGGTAATTCCACGCCAAAATTTTGAAATTCCGGTGCAAGCCATTATCGGCTCTAAAGTAATTGCTCGCGAAACTATTAAGGCTTATCGAAAAGACGTTACAGCTAAACTTTATGGTGGTGATGTTACGCGTCGCCAAAAACTTTTGAAAAAACAAAAGCTTGGTAAAAAAAGAATGAAAAGTTTGGGTTCAGTAGAAGTTCCGCAAGAAGCTTTTTTAGCAATTTTAAAAAGTGAAAAATCTTAAAAAAGCTTTTTTTTAAGTTCTTTTGCTTTCTTAAAGGCTTATCAAATCGTAATTATTGTACACAGAGATGATTTTTAAAAATTCTAAGAAGCTTATTAAAAAGGGTCTTTTTTTGTTAAAATATATTTGTTAATGATTTATTAATAAAAGAGCTTAGTATCAAAAGTGAAGATACTATAGTTTTTTGTATTATAATTTCGTTACTGAACAAAATTTTATTAAAAAATTTATCTTAGTCAAAAAAATAAAATATGGAGAATAATAAATGAAAAAATTTATAACCGAAATATCCTTAAAAGAGCGCACTGCCTTAATCCGTTTAGACTTAAATGTTCCCTTAAGCTCACGCGGCAGAATTACTTCTAAAAAACGTATTGAAGAAGCTTTACCAACGATTAGATACGTTTTAGATCAAGGCGCTAAAGCCGTTCTTTTTTCCCATTTAGGAAGAGTTAAAAGCGATAAAGATTTAGCAACTAAATCTTTAGTTCCAGTTGCTAAAGTCTTAGCAGAATTGTTACAAATGAGTGTTAATTTTGTGGCAACTACGCGTGGTGAAGAGCTCGAAGAAGCAATTGAAAATTTGAAATTTGGCGAGGTTCTTTTAGTAGAGAATACACGCTTTGAAGATCTTAATGATAATGCCGAAAGTGCCAACAATTTAGAGCTCGCTGAATACTGAGCTTCCTTAGGTGATGTTTTCATTAATGATGCCTTTGGAATGTCTCATCGCGAACACGCTTCTAATGTGGGGATTGCGACTTTTTCTCGCGAGAGCGCGGTAGGCTTTTTAGTAAAAAAAGAAATTGAAAATTTAAGTCGTCTTTTAGACAAACCAAAGCGCCCTTTTATAGCCATTATTGGCGGCGCCAAAGTTTCTGATAAAATCGATATTTTAGAAATTTTAGTAGAAAATGCTGATCGCTTAATTATTGGTGGCGCAATGGCTTATACTTTTTTAGCAGCACAAGGAATTGGCATTGGTAATTCTTTAGTTGAAGAAGATAAAATCGGTTTTGCCCGCGAATTTTTAAAACGTTATGCTAGCAAAATAGTTTTACCTATTGATCATTCTTTAACTAAAAGTTTTAGTAATGAAGAGCCTACTTATAATAACGATAACCCTCTTGAAGTGCCACAAACTTTTATGGCCCTAGACATTGGACCACAAACACGAAAATTAATTGATATGCACTTACGCGGAGCTAAAAAGCTTGGCTTTGGAGCTGCACAAACAGTTTTTTGAAACGGACCTTTAGGCGTTACAGAATTTACTAATTTTGCCCTAGGTACCAATTCGGTAGTAGAATCAATAGCTTCTTTACCAAATGCTTTTACAGTAGTTGGAGGCGGCGATTCAGTAGCGGCAATTGAAGCAGCTGATGCTTCGCATAATTTTAGTCACGTTTCAACTGGGGGCGGAGCAGCCTTAATGTTTATTCAAGAAAAAACGCTTCCTGGTCTTGAAGCTATTCAAGATGAAGGAGTTAGTTATGATCAACTTAGTCCTTTTAAAAATACTCAAAGTGCACAAGTATCTCATGCTGAAACTTTAGAATCATTTTTAGAAAACCAAGCGCGACAAGACGATTCATTACACGCTGATCAAGAATTAAGTGCCATTTTAAAAGATCAAAAAGAAGACAAACCTTTAGAAGCAACTGCGCAACAAAAATTGCAAACTAAAGAGCAAAGCATTTTAGAAAATGAAAATTTAAATGTGCCTTTAGACCATTTTGAAGCAACTCAAAGTCAAATTTTGGACAAGCCAAATACTTTAGAAACAGAAGCGCTATCAACTCAGGAAAATTTTGATATAAGCGCTGAAGAGTTGGCCAAAACCCAAGACATTATTAGTCCTGAAAATGCTTCGCAAGAGTTTGTTACAACTTCACAACACGATGAAAATCGTTTGCTAGAAGAACTTGAAGCTCATAAAAACCAAGAAACTCATCAACAACAACTTCAAAAAACTAAAATTTCTAATCTTTCTTCTAAAAATACAGTAGAACTTGAAGAACAACTGCTTCAAGATTTAGACAAACAAAAAACGCAAACTATGCCTCAAGAAATGGCGCATCTTTTAGACAATCTCGAACAAAGTCGTGAAGCTATTTTAGAGCCAACTGCAGAAGCTGTAAACTCTTTAAGTGAAGAAGATCTTTATACGCAAAATACTTTAGAAGGATTACAAACGTCTTCAGAGACAGAATCTTTTAGTGAAAGCAATTTTAGCTCAGACACTAATTTTGAAGAAAATTTAGCGACCACGGAAACTAGTTTAGAAACAGACATAGAAAATTCTCATTTTGACGATCTTGATGCAGAAGCTAGTGATGATTCTAAATTGCTCGAAGCTGAGGATGATTTGTTTAGTCTTCCTGAAGATGAGCTAAGTGAAGAAATTGTTGATAACGAAGAAGAAGCACCTAAAAAACGTGGTTTTTTTGCCCGTCTTTTCGGCCGCAAATAGTTTTCTATTAAGCTTTTAATAATTAAACACACTTTTTTTAAGTGTGTTTAATTTTTCATGTTAAAGTAGAAAGTAGTTACTTATAATTTTCGCAAAAGTAAGTAACCTTATCAAGACAGAACAACCTATGGCTGAAAATTTTCATAAGAAAACAAGGTTGTTTTTATAAAAAAAAGACTAAATGATAAAGTGTTATAATTTTTTGTGCGCATCGCTAAAAAGCGCCGAAAGTTTCTAAACTACACTATCGCATTTTTATTTTTTGGAAACTACAAACTTTTATTGTGTGTTTTCACGATTGGATTTTATGCCACAAAACATCCCTCAATCATTATCAAAAAAGCAATTAAAAGTTCCTGAAGTTATTTTTGAAGTTAAAAACATAGTTAAAAACTATCCAGGAGTTAAAGCTTTAGATGGCGTTAGTTTTCAAGTTAAACGAAAATCTATTTTGTCGATTATTGGCGAAAACGGGGCTGGAAAATCGACTTTATTAAAAATTATGACCGGAGTTATTGCGCACGGTAAATTTGAAGGTAAAATCTTTTTTGAAAATCAAGAAGTTCATTTTCGTAATATCGTTTCTTCGCAAGAATTAGGGATAGCAATTATTCATCAAGAGTTATCAATTTCACCTTATTTATCAGTTTATGAAAATATTTATATTGATCATTTCATTAGTAAATTTGGTGTTTTGCAAAAAAATTTAATGATCAAAAAAGCTCGTAAATATTTAGATTTAGTAGGCTTAAAAAACATCGATCCTCTTGAACAAGCTAACCGTTTAAGTGTTGCTCAACAACAACTTTTAGAAATCGCTAAAGCTCTAAGTAAAAACATTTCCTTATTAATTTTAGATGAGCCAACTTCTTCACTTAGTGATGAAGACAGTTATCGTCTTTTAGACATTTTAATTGAACTCAAAAATAAAGGCATTACTTCAATTATCGTTTCTCATAAACTGAAAGAAATTGAGTATGTAGCTGATAGTATTGTTGTCATTCGTGATGGTAAATACATTTCAGATTATGATAATCACAACAAAAAAATCGATGAGGCAAAATTAATTAAAGACCTTGTCGGTCGCGAACTTAGTTCGCGTTTTCCGAATAAACCAAAGCGTCTTCTTGGTGAAGAAATTTTGCGTTTAGAAAATATTGTTATTCCCCATCCGCGTTTGGCTCATGTCACGGCTATTAAAAACGCTTTTTTTAATGTTAAGCGCGGTGAAATTGTCGGCATTAGTGGTCTTGTTGGTTCGGGCCGTTCTGAATTTATTCTTTCCTTTTTTGGCCGCCAATACGGCAAAATTAGTTCCGGAAAAGTAATTTATAAAAAACGCGAAGGTTTTTTTTATACCCCAAGACAAGCCATTAAAGCTGGCATTATGTTAGCTACTGAAGATCGCAAAAATACTGGTTTAATCCAAATTTTTGATATTAATACTAATATTTCTTCAGCGAGTTTAGACTTATTTAGTTTTTACAAAATTTTAAATAACAACAAAATTATTCAAAATTCCCAAAAACTAGCGAAGCAATTAGCCATCAAAGTGCCTAATGTAAACTATAAAGTCAATACCCTCTCAGGGGGAAACCAACAAAAAGTGGTGATCGCTAAAGCTTTAGCGACTAACTTTGAAGTTCTTATTATTGATGAACCAACGCGTGGTATTGATGTTGGTTCCAAATACGAAATTTACAAAATTCTTTTCAATTTAGCAGCACAAGGAAAAGCCATTGTCATTATTTCTTCAGAAATCGAAGAGTTGCTCGGATTAACTGATCGCATCTTTGTGATGTCTCATGGAATTATGAAAGGAGAAATTGAAACCAAAGCAGCAACCCAAGAAAAGATTATCTCAATGAGTTTATCTGCTCTTTCTAGTTAAAACTTAAACTTCAAAAATTTTATGAAAAAGAAAAACCAATTTAATTTCGCTAATTTACGAAACCGGAGTGCCCAAATTTTTGCGCGCTTCAAAAAAAGCGCTCCTTATCAGCGCTATCGTGCTTTATTAACTAAAGCTGATCCTTATTTAAACCCAGTGATTCAACATTTGAACAAATCTTCAATGTATTACATTTTAGGTTTGATCATTATGATTTACTCTTTATTAACGAGTCCCCAATTTGCAATTATTCAACCTGATAATTTTGTGGGATCCTTATTGCAAAATAACACTTCCGTTTTTATTATTGCAATGCCTATGTTAATGGTAATTATTAGTGGTAATATTGACCTTTCGGTAGGACGCTTTCTCGGTTTTTTAGGAACTGTTAGTGTCTTACTTTTTAATCGCTTAGCCTCCTTTGCGTCTAATGGTATCGGTCCTTTTATTGCCACTTTTTTAATTATCATTTTATTAGGTGCTTTTTTAGGAGCAGCCCAAGGAATTTTAATCGGTTATGCCAAAATTCCTGCTTTTATCGTTACTTTAGGAGCGATGTTACTCTTTCAAGGACTAACTTTATACGCCCTTACAACTGGAAGAGGCGACACATCATCAACCAATGTTTCTATTCTCGGAGAAATTGAGTCTGTTTATGCTAAGTTTGCCCAGGCTGTTTTACCTGATTATCGCATTAATAATGAATTTTATATTGGCGCTTTTATTTTCTTTTTAGTAATTGCTTCCTTATTAGTAGGCTCTGCTTTTTTGCGCCGTAAAGCGACTCAAAAATACGGGCTTGCAACTGTTTCCAAAACGAGCTTTTATATTAAGCAAGCTTTTGTCTTCGCGGCTATTTTTTCCATTGGGCTCTTATTTGCTTTTTCTTCACGCGGATTACGCACTTACGTTATTTACATTTTCTTAGCAATCGCTTTAATGTATTTTATTTTAAATAATACTAAATTTGGACGTGGCGTTTATGCCATTGGGGGAAATCAAAAAACGGCAGAACTAAGTGGCATCAACCCTCGTTTTTATAAAGTCTTAATCTTTATGATTATGGGAATGTATATCGCCTTTGCTAGTTTAGTAAATTCAGGAATCTTATTAAACGCCCAAGTAGATACAGGTGCGGGTCATGAATTATTAGTTATTTCTGCTGTTTTTGTTGGTGGTGCTTCGGTCGCTGGTGGCATTGGTACAATCGCTGGTACTGTGGTTGGTGTTTTAGTTATTAACATTATTAGTAATGGATCAGTTTTACTTTCTTTAGGAGCTGATATTACTAATATTACGACTGGAATAGTTTTAATTGCTGCCGTTGCTTATGATGTTATTTCTCACCGTAAACTCTAATAACGGAAAAGATATTACTAAAAAAAGCATTTTTTTAGAAAGCAATAAAGAAAAATATTTATTTTCTTTATAATAGTTATGATGAAAATTTTATTTCATAAACAATAAAAAAAACTTAAATTTTTAAGGACAAAACATGAATAAATTTAAAAAATACTTTTGACAAATGGGCCTCTTAGGAGCAGCTCTGAGTTCTTTAGCAGTGAGCGTTATTGCGTGTTCAAACAACGAACCAGCTACTAAACAATTTACTTTCAAAAAAGAAATTAAAATCGTTACTGATAGTAAAGTAACTTTAAAAGTTAAAAGTGAAAATCTAGATGGAAGTGAATTAAGCGCTGATCAAAATGCTGTTAACGATCTTTTAAATACAGCAGCTAATTTAGTAAAGCCTACCGTTAAAGCCGCTTCCAAAAGTAAAAAAACGAATGAATTAACAAAAGAGGATTTTCAATTAAGTCCAGCTTCTAATTTAGCTGAAGGAGTGAAACAAGAAATTGGCTTAGTCACTTTTGATTCCTTTTTTAATACCGTCGCTAATGTACAAGTTAAATTTACTAAAGGATCAGCTTCTTCATTTTACGTAGTACAAATACCAGGCTTTACTAAGCCAGATGATAACTTTGGCAATAAAAAAGCTTTCTTTTTAGCTGGTGATCCTCTTAACCCTCGATGGATTGATGCCACTAAAAAAGCTGATCAAATTATTAAAAATTTTGGCTTTAGCGGAAAATCTGAAAATAAAGGGAAAACCGATGAGCAACTTAATGCCTTTGATAGTAATAAAGACTCAGACATTTTAGTTCTTTCGCCTTTTGAATCGGGAGGACTTAACAATAAAATTTCTGAAGCTACTAAAGCTGGAAAAGCCATTGTTGATTACGATCGCTTAGTTACTGGTACTAAAGAAATTTTATTTTACACTACTTATGATAATTTTGCCACCGGAAGATCACAAGGTTTTGCCCTTGCTAGCGCCTTAGTCGGTTCTGATCAAATTTTTGATTCAATTGATAAACTTAAAGACTTCATGAAAGGGAAAACTTTTGATGATACGCTTTACTTACAATTAGCTGGCGATCCAGGTGATAATAATTCCAAACTATTTTATGGCGGTGCTGAAAGCGTTTTAAAAGTAGTGCGAGACAATTCCGGAGGTAAAATTAAAGCTATCGGTGGCTCAGAATTTTCTGCGGTTGCAATTCCAGGTTGAAAAAACGATGAAGCTGCCAAAAGAATTACAACGCAAATTAATACGATTACTAACAAAGATCAAATTAAAGGAGTTTTATCGCCAAATGATGGCTTTGCCATTGCTTCAGTTAATTCTTTAACTTCAGCTGGACTTGATGCTACTAAAATTTTCATCACTGGTCAAGACGCAATTGAAAACGCTTTACCTTTAATTGAAGATAAAAAAATTAATCACACCATTAGTAAGCCTGATAATATTCTCTTAGGAGTAGCTTTAAGTATGGGAGACTGATTAGCCAGAAATGCTACTACTGAAGAAAAACTTAAAGCCATTAGAGGCTCAGATCAACTAAAAGAAATGATCGAATTTGTACGTGTTAAAAACCCTAATGCTCCTTTTAGAGTAGATCTTAAAACTTATACAAATGGTACTACAGGTGATGCAAATTACGCTCCAGTAACTTTCATTTTAAATCCTGTGGTTATTACTTCAAAAACTTTTTCAGATTTTTACGAAGCTAAAAAATAATTAATTAACTTTAAAAATTATTAACAAAAACGAAGCTAGAATTAAGCTTCGTTTTTTATTTTTTAAGTAAAAGTAAAACTAAGATAATAAATTTTGGCTCCTAAATTACGAAATTTGGTTTCGTATTTACTCTGATAATGCTCAATTTTAGTTTCCTTTATTTTTAGATCTTCCTTAATTTCGACTAGCTGCGCGCCAAAATTAATAAGAATTACTTGGGCTCATTTTCAAAACTGATAATTATCAGTTTTAAGATGAACAAATCCTTCAGGACTTAAAAGTTTTTGATAAATTTTTAAAAAAGGAGGCGCTAATAAGCGTCTTTTGTAATGCTTCTTTTTTGGTCAAGGATCAGGAAAAGTAATTCATATCGTTTTCACTTTTCCTTTTAGTAAAAAGTCTAAATTAATAATATCACTATGAATTAAACGCACATTTTTAAGCTTTAGCGTTTCAGCTTTTAAAAGCGCTTGATAAATGACTGTTTTGTCTTTTTCGATACCAATAAATAAACGTTGTGGATAGTTTTGCGCTCAAGCTAGCAGCATTTCGCCATTACCGATGCCTAATTCTAGAAAGTCGCTTTTTTTTAAAATTCAAGGTCAGCTTTTAATTACTAAAGGCGAAGCTGCTAGCGCTGCTTGCGCTTTAGGGTTATTGCGAATTCTCATAAATAATAGAATAACACAATTATGCTTTTTTTAAAAGCGTAAAGAGCTTTTAAAAAAAACTTTGATAAAGCTTTTTAGTTATTTTGATCTTAAGATTTTACTTTTAATAAAAAGGTTTAAAGGCTATTAATTAAATAAAAAAATATAAAAGCTTTGAAGCGCTAACTTAATTTTTTTATAAAGTAATAAGATCAAAGATTAAGCTTTTTGTTCTAGCAAATTTTAAGCGTTAAATTTAAGTGTTAAAAGAACCTTTTTGCAAGAACTAATTAAAAAATTGAAAACTTAATGTAATAAGCGTATGATTTTGTTTTTTGACTTTATCAAAGTAGTATTAAAAATTAATAATTAAGCATTTTAAAGAAGGCAAATTATTGATGGAAATTATTTTTTGCTTAAGAGCTTTAAAAAAGCTTATCTTTTAATTGCCAAGCTTTTTTAAAATTGAGAAGCATTTGCAAATTTGATTATTTATTTTTAAAAACAAAATCCTTATCAGCTTTTAAAATTTAAAAAGAGACTTAAAATTATCAAAGTTAAGCGCAATTAACTGTGCTTCTTTCATTTTTGTTTTCAAAACTTAAGTTCTTAAGTTATGAAAATTTCGCTTTATTTTTTTAAAAGTGGCTGCAATAATCTTTAAAACAATAATTTTTAATGTTTTTATCATAGAAAATAAAACGAAACTAACTTTTAATAAATAACTTTAAAAGTTCTAATATATAAAAAAATATAATTTTATAACTTATTTAAGTATTTTTTTAGTTTTTTCTTTTAATTAATAAAAATTAGTTTGGTTTATTAATTTTTTTGCAAAAAAATTGAAAACAAAAAAATAACTAATTTTTTATAATTTTGAAAAATTTCCGTTAAGATATCTTACATAGGAAATTTATGGAAAAATTACAAATGCAGACGCAATTTATTTATCATCCATATTTTAGCAGCTTCAGTCTTCACTTTAGTTGGTAGTTTTCTAAGCTAATAAACCTTTTTAAATTCATTGAAAACAAAATCGACTAAGAAGAGCTAAACTCTGAGTTTTATGCCAGAGAGTTAGCCCTTCAACAACTTTTTTCCATCGATTTACCTAAAAAATACTAACATAAGGAGTTCATAATGAACATTAAAAAAGCCCGTAAAATTGGCTTTTTAGCAGCATTAACGATCCTTGTTGGCTCAGTTGTTGGTGTCGGCATTTTTTTCCGTAACCTTGGTGTTTCAGCTATTAACCAAGGTAATGGCGCCGGCATTTTATTGACCTGAATTTTTGGCGGGATTTTAGCTTTATTTGCAGCTATTTCCTTTAGTGAAATCGGGTCTTTAGAGACAGGCAAGCTCCAAGGCTTTTCGGGTTGAGCAAAGCGCGTAGGCGGATCCAAATTTGGTAATATGGTCCGGGTAATGTACGCCACTTTTTACTTTCCCGTTATTGTTGTCGCAATCGGACTTTTTGCGGCCCAGTTTTTCTTAATTTTCATTCACAGTGCCGCTTTGGCAACCGGAGCGAAAAACGCAAGCAGTTTCGCTTCAAACAATGTCCCTATTTTTGGTCAAATTTTAATCGCTTTAGCTTTTATTGGTTTAATTTTGCTAATGCAATTTTTTTCAACTAAAAGCGCTAGCTTTTTCCAAATAATTACTACCTTTTTAAAATTTATTCCGATTATTTTAATTATTGTAGTCGGGATCATTTTAGTTAATCGCAATTTTATTACCCCAGAAAATTCCTTTTTTGGTTCTTCAGTAACCAAAAGCGGCATTAATCCAGACTCACCAGCCTTTTTATCAGCGCCTGGGAAAAACGGCTTCACCGTGGGCACAACTTCAGCGGCAGGAATTTTTCTTGCCCTACCTGGAGTACTTTTCTCTTTTGATGCCTTTTTGATCGTTGCTTCTTTAACATCAAAAGTTAAAGGCGAAGCTAAAACCGTTTCTAAAGTCGTAGTTCTTGGTTTAGTTATCGTTATTGTTTTTTACACCTTAGTAACTTTAGCATCAATTTTAAACAACCAAGGCGCTTTACAAAACGTTTTAATAAACACTTTAGGAGTCGATAAGTCTTTACAATTATTAGTCTTTTTTAATCTTTTCTTATTTATTTCTTCGATTGGTGTTTTAAACGGACTTTGTTTTGCCATTATTGGTGAAGTTGGTAATGCAACGAGTACTGATTTAATAGCCGGAACCCACTTTTTACGATCAAAAAAATTAAGCGAAGACGCGATTCGTCGTATTTTTGTCGCTTTACTTTTAGGTTTTTACATGATTGTTATGTACATTCCTTCAATAGTTTTCAATAGCGATAAAATTGTTGATGGAATTTCTACAATGCCAACCGTTATCTTCTTTATTCTTTACTTTAGTGTCGCTGTTTTATACTTAATTAATCGTAAAAAATTTAACGAAACGAAAAAATTAAACACTATCTTTTTAACAACTGCTGTAGTTATTTTCAGTATTGGCTCAGCCATAGCGATTAGCGGCTTTTACGTTAATACGATCATTCAAGCCGTTAAAAATCCTTTTGGAGATTCAGGATTAGGACTTTTTGGACCGACTGGATCATTGCCGCAGATTGCCAACAACGCTAAAGCCGTAATTAGCTTTTTCTTCACTATCTTTGCTTTTTTAACCCCAGTTATTAACTTTGTCGTTAAACTAATCGCACAGAAAATGAGACCTCAATTAGCAAAAAAAGTTTTAGCGAGCAGCTAAAAACTAAATTGATTTAAAATTTAGCATTATTTAAAAAATCTTAAGCAAGTGCTTAAGATTTTTTAGTCGTTGTTTCGATATGGCAGGGGATGAAGGAATCGAACCCTCGCAAACAGGTTTGGAATCTGGAGTACTACCATTATACTAATCCCCCCTTTTAAGTTTTGCTTTGATTAATTTTAAAATGACAAATGTCACCATCAGCTAAAAGATAAGTTTTGCCTTCAAGGCGCATTTTGCCATTTTCTTTAACTTTTAGTTCAGAGCCAAATTTACAAAAATCTTCATAAGTAATAATTTCGGCTTTAATAAAATTTTTATAAAAATCGCTATGAATTATGGCTGCCCCTTCAGGGGCACTCATGCCTTTTTTAAAAATTCATGATCTTACTTCTTTTTTACCGACAGTAAAATAAGTTGCTAAATTTAAAAGTTTAAAAGCGGCTCTTACTAAAGTTACTAAACTTTCTTCTTTTGTTTCAAAGAGTGCCATCAGCGAAGCTTTTTCTTCTTGATCCAAAGTGCTTAATTCTTTTTGTAAATCAATTGCTAAATAAATTAGCTCGGCCTTTTCTTCTTTAATTTTTGCTTCTAAATTTTTTAAGTTAAGCCTTTCTTGCACATTACTAGCAATATTAGCGACATAAATTTGTGGCTTGGCACTTAGAAGTTGTCAGTTTTTTATTATTTTTTTTTCTTCAGAATCTAAATTTAAAGTACGCACACTTTGTTCGTTTTTTAAATGTTGCAAAACTTTTAAAAGTAAATGGTACTCCATTTTTAGTTCTTTATTATTCGTTTGTAAAGCTTTCGTCTTTTTTTTGTCGAGCATTTTTTGAACGCTGCTAAGATCTGCCAAAATTAATTCTAAATTTATGATTTCTAAGTCGCGAACAGGATCAATAGAGTCAAATACGTGAATAATTTCTTTGTCTTGAAAACAACGTAAGACGTGCACAAGGGCATCAACTTCACGAATGTTAGCTAAAAATTGGTTTCCTAAACCTTCGCCTCGGGAAGCACCTTTGACTAAACCGGCAATGTCGACAAAATCTAAAGTGGCGTTAATAACTTTAAGCGGTTTTACTAAATTAGCTAAATTATCCAAACGTTTATCGAGCAGTTTTACAGTAGCGATATTCGGATTAATTGTTGTAAAGGCATAATTGGCTGCTTCAACGCTTTTTTTTGTTAATGCTTGAAAAAGTGAACTTTTACCAACATTAGGTAAACCGATAATTCCCGTTTTTAAAGACATAGTAACCTCATCAAAGTTATTTTCATATTTTTGCTCTTTTAATAAAAATTTCGATAAAAATCTTTTTCAGTGAAAAAGTAAAGATTAAAGGGACTTTTTACGATTTTCATCTAAAAGCAAATTATAATATGTTTATATCACATTTATTCATCTTCTGAAGATTTATTAATCTTTTTAAGATAAAAGGAGCAACAATGAAAGTTATGTACGTTGCCGGTGGCTGTTTTTGAGGCGTAGAAGCTTGATACAAAAAAGCTATTGGTATTATTGACGCTGAATCTTATTATGTCAATGGCGGTTTTGATAACGTTAGTTATCAAGAAGTTTGCCGTTCTTCTGGTCATGTTGAAGCTGTTAAATTAACTTATGATCCTAGCTTAATCTCAGCTGCAACGATTTTCGAACTTTTATTAAGAGTCGTTAATCCTTATTCACTAAATCGTCAAGGTAACGATCGTGGTGTGCAATATCGCATCGGTTTTTATATTCCCCAAGGTGAAAGCAAAACTTTTGAAGCTTTTAAAACTTTAAAAGCCGATTTTGAAAAAACTCATCAAGCGACTTATTTAGAAGTTGAATACGTAACTGATGCAACGCGTGCTGAAGAATACCATCAAGACTATTTAGTTAAAAACGTTAATGGTTATTGCCATATTTCTTTAGACAACTTTCCAGTTAAATACGCAAAATAAAATTATTTTAATTTTAAAAACTGCTGCGGCAGTTTTTCTTTTAGCTTAATAATAGAAAATTTTTTGTAATTCAGTTTTAAAAAAAGTAAATGATTTTTATTTATAAAGATTTTGGGCATCGAAAATAGTTTATTAATTACTGAGCATTAAATAATAAATTTTTAGTTTAATTTTTAATTAGCCTTTTTTAAAAACTTAGCTTTATTCGAGTCATTATTTTGATTTTAAATGCCTTACTAAAGCGAATTTATATCCAGCAATTAAGCAGCATTATTAAGCCTTTATTATTATAAAGAAGCATTATTAAAAGTTCATAGTTTTTATTATTTTTTTATAAGATTGTTGGCTTATTGATTTTTTCTTTTTTATTTTTTTAGTAATTGTTATTCTTAATATTTTGAGAAAATTAACTTTTCTAAATAATAATTTTTTTGTGTAAAGTAATTTACCTTTTTTTACCTTTATTAGTTTTATTAAAGGAACTTGAAAAGGGAGTTTTAGTAATTATTGTTTAGACATCAAAACTAATAAATAGCCTTAATTTTTTTATTGATTGAAACACAGATTATTTTTTCTTTTATTTAAAAAGGAAACTCAATATTTTCTAAGATCTTAGTTTAAAAAAATTTGTTGTTTATTAAAATTTCAATATTTACACTTAATAAGTAAAAGATTCTATAAAAAAGGAAAATCATTTTTTTAAAAAATCTTTTTTACTATTAGGACAAATAAAAGCGGACTTACATAAAAATATAAAATTTTAATAAGTAATGACTAAGTTTACACAATAATTTATGCTCAAAAAAATATTAATATTAAATAAACCTTTATTTTGATAAAGTAAATTATTTCTTAGTAATAAAATCTTAAATTAATTTTATTTGTTGCGCTTATCGTTCCGAAACAATTATCAATACGATATTATTAGCTATAAAAAGTTTGCTAATTAAACTTTTTTAATTTATTTTTTTTATTAAATTGTAAATTTATGAATAGGATTTTAAGAGTTACAAATTTTTAAATAAATTTTTATTTTCGTTATTTTCTAATTGCCTTAAAATAGTTTTTAAGCTTATATAAGGACTTTAAAAAAAGTTTTTTAAAAGCAAAAAGACACTGAAATAGCTTTAAGCTTATTTTTAATTTAAGTATTTTTTTAAAAATAACTTTTATTAATTTTTTTCATTTTAAATTATCTTTAAGATTTAACTTAAAGATAAAACAGGCTCTTAATGAAAATTTTATTTTTAACAAAAAAAGATGTTTTTTAATTTAAATTTAAGTTTTCTTTTTTTATCTTAAAAGGCAAAAGCAAAAGTCAATATAAATTTAAATTAGAAGTTCACTTTTTAAACATATTAATTAAAAAGATGATTATTATTTTTTTTAATTTTTTTTAAAAATCAAGGTTTTTTTGTGCCTTGTTTTAAAGCATTAAGTTGTTTGAAAAGCTTTTATTAATCAAACTTTAAGTTTTATTTAAGTAGCTTTTTTGAGCATAATTGCTTACAATAAAAATTACTACCAGATCGTTTAATTAAATTATTGTATAAGTACTTTTTGCAACTCTTTATTCGTTTTTACTTATCGAAGAAAATAAATAAGCAGCATTAAGGAAATTAAAAAAAAAACGATATTTAATCGCTTTTTTTAATCATTTAAATTTTAAAATTTAAAAAATTGTTTAATTATTTTTTTAAGTGTTAATCAGAAGCTATGTTTAATTTTTTAGGATTGTAAAAACTTGCTTAGTACCATTAATTCGCTAGGACATAATTTTTTAAAGTAGCCATCAAAAATTGTCTTTCCTTTTACAATCATGAAATTTGTAACTATAAGATTCTTGGCATTGACTGAAGCGATAATAAATTTATAGCTAGTTTTTTTGGCATTTTAAAAATTGCAAAATGCTTTAAAATATGCACTTAATGCAGCTTAACTTTAAAGTCTTTTTTAGAAATTGTCAAATTTATTATCACTAAAAAATTAGTTATTAAAGCAATTTAGGTATCTAATCAACTTTTATTTTTTTAAATGGTTCTTTTATTTTTTTAAATGGTTCTTTTATTTTTTTTAACTTTAAAAAGTCGTTTTTTTATTTGAAAAACAAGTTTGCAATAAAAAGTGTATTTTTAATAAAACAGTAAAATTTTAATAATTTAAGAGACGCTTAAACTTAAAATATGAATTAACTATTTACTTTTTATTTATAAATTTTAGTGTTTAGAACTTTTAGCAAAACTAAGATTTAATAATTTTTAAGAGCCACTTATCATTTTTAAAAAAAGTATTAACAATTTAGAAAAATCTGATTTTCTAAATTCAAACGAAACGAAAGTGATAATATAGCTATAAATAACTCAAGTAGTTTTAGAAATTTTATTTTAAGGAACACTTATGGCTCGCAAAAACCCTAATCAATTTAATAACAAAAAACGTGCCCGTTCACCTTTTTATGCATTCATTTATACGCTTTCAGCTATCTTTAGTGCGGCCGCCATTTCAGTCATAGTTTTAGTAGTTTTAGTAGCTACTAATGTCATTAATCTTGATTTTGAGCATAAAAGTAACAAAAAAAACTTGCTAATAGACAAAAACGCTAAATCTTTAGTAAGTCCTGAATTCGGTTTTCACTATTATGTTAATGGCATAAAAAGTTCACAAAACGGCACTACTGAATATTTTTTTAATGAAGCAGAACTAAAACGTTTTGATCAAATTCTTAAAGATAGTTTAGCTTATGGACCGGAAATTTTTGATTTACGAAGCATTACTTTTAACAATTTACCGAATCAAATTGAAGATGTTAATGGTCTTTATATTCCTAATACTAACGAAATCTACATTGATACGAGTCCTAGTTTTGGTTTTAATTTATCTTTTGAAGCAAAAGTTAATTACGTTTTACCGACTTTGTACCATGAGTATTTACACCATTTTGCTAATTCCTATTTGCAAAATGAAAAACTAAATTCTGAACTAAATGATTCTAGTGTCTTAGAAAACAACGAAAAAACTTTAAAAGGCACGCCCCAAAATTTTAATAAAACTTTTTTAAACAAATTTAAAAATTTATTAAATTACGATTTTACTACTCAAAACCGTGAACTTGATGGCTTTTACGGAGCACGTGAGGCTAATAAAACTTTTTTAGCTAAAACTTTTAATCGACGCCTTTGCTTTTGTAATGTCTTTAGTGCTGCCGATATGTTTGAGCTTGCTAATGGTTCGCAACTTAATCAATACCGCTCCCTTTTTAAAAATAACAAACTAACGACCAACTCAGCAGAAGACAATTACGAAATTGCGAATCGTGAAGTTTCAAATCGCTTAATTACTTTAGCAAGAGCTTTATATTTATATTCTTTTGCCGAATTAATTCCTCGCGAATTTACTAAATTAGGCTATGTACCCATTTTTAATAAAAATAATCCTGGCGATAAGTTTCATAACGCCTTTGGCTCTTATGTTGGTGCTGGGCAAATCAATATTGATACTTATTTTGATGATATTTCGCGTTCGGCTAATTTAGTTAACCCGCGCGCAGATACACTAAATTTTACAGTCACTAACCCTAAATTAGAAAATTATCCTTACGGTGGTACCTTCAGCGTTACTAATTTTTTGAATCGCTCCCAAGAAGCTGGTGAATATGCTAATAAATCACGACAACTTTATCAAACTTATTTAGAAGCGCTCGGTTATGGTAATGAAATTAACCAAATTTACGCTTTTAATGATGCTAGCTTATTAGGTGGTAGACTAATTAAGCCAGCAACGCGTCAATCTTTTGATAAAGTAAAAATAAGTGGCTTTTTGAACTATCAAAAAGCCAAAACTTATAAAGCATTAGTTTTAGTCGATGATCAAAAAAGAGTTTTGCAAAAAGACAATAAAATTTTAAAAGCCAACTTACGTTTTTTAAATTTTGATCCCCACAGTCAAGCTTATAACAATTCAAAATCAGCAAAAGAGACTAGCAAGCGGCTTTTAGCTTCGCGGGCCAATCTTTTAAGTGCTAATGAATTCACTTTTAAGGCAAAACTAAAAGAGAGTGATTTAAGAAAAACTTTAGGGCCTAATCTTTTAGAAGAGTTTCAAGGTCCTGATTTAATTTCTTATAGTACTCAGTCTTATTTAGATTTAAGTGGCTTGAAAACGATTAATCTTGCTTTTTGAAACGATCTTAATAATAATAACAAAATTGAAACTAATGAATTAGTTACTGAAATTAAAGAAGAAAGTGCTAAACGTAGCATTAGCACAATGCGTAATCATAGCCGCAATCAAACTTATTATGAACTCCACCAAAAAAATATTCATGGTCAAAAATTTTTAACTTTAAAGCGTAATCAAAAGCCTTAAAAAAAATAGTAAAATTAAGTAAAGGAAAAGATAAAGGAAGGCCATGGATAAAATTAAAGAGACAAGCTTAATAGAAATTCATGGCTTTAAATACGATGGCACTTTTTATCGCCGTTACGATCGGGCTAAACTGATTTATAAGGACGATGATCTAACCGTTTTGTATTTGTACAATAGTACCGTTTCCAATAAATTTAAGCAAAGCTATACTTTAAGCGAACCGACACTTTGGTTTTTCCCTCATCATGAATTTTGAAACGCCCTCGTTAACATTAGAATTAGTGGTTATTATACGTATATTAACTTAGCTTCACCACCAGTTTTTGAAAATGGTGCGATTAAGTATGTCGATTTTGATTTAGATATTAAGTCTTATCCAAAAAAGCGCTGACACATTGATGATCAAAACGAGTTTATTAAAAATAAGAGTAAATACAATTATTCTTTAACTTTACAAAAACGTCTTTTTGCCGTTTTTGAAACGATGTTAACTTGATACCAAGAAAAATTTTTAATTTTTAATAATAATTTTATTGATATTTTTGTTGCCCAATTAATTGAAGAAAATTACTTTTTATTTACCCGTTTAAAAATGCAAAAACTTTTAAAAACACTTTTAGAAAAAAAGCAATTTCAAAAACAACTTTTAAATTATCCTAGTAGCAAAACTTTTAAGTTGTACACCTGCGGGCCCACTGTTTATGCCTCGCCGCACATTGGTAATATGCGGCCCATTTTAAGTAGTCATTTTTTAATCAAGGCTAAAAAAGAATTAGGCATTAGTACTTTTTTTGTCCACAATCTTACCGATATTGACGATAAGATCATTAAAGCGGCGCAAGCAAAAAACGTTTCTGAATACGCAATTACTAACCAGTACAAGCAAGAATATTTACTTTTATTAAAAAAATTCGCAATTGATACGATTGATCTTTTACCGACAGTTACCGAAAACATTAAAACGATTAAAGCTTTTATTAATGAACTAAGAAAAAAAGACAAAGTCATTGTTGATCAAGAAGGGTTGCTTTTTAATTTAGAAGCTTTTCCTGATTATGGCAAAAGGGTGAATCGCGCCTTTAGAGCAAGCGATGCTTTTTATTTGTGAAAAAATACTACCACAGGCAAAAAATGAAAATACTTAAATCAATACGGGCGCCCCGGCTGACACACTGAATGTGCGGCTTTAGTAGATCACTATTTTGGCGCCCAAGGGCTTGACTGTCACATTGCGGGTGTTGATTTATCTTTTCCTCACAACGAAAATGAAGACATCCAATTCGTGGCTTTACACGGAAGTAGTATTACCAAAAAATGGCTTCATACCGGACAGATTAATTTTGAAAACGCCAAAATGTCAAAATCATTAGGCAATATTATTTTAGCGCGCGATTTTGATGCTGATATTTTTCGCAGTTTAATTTTAAATAGCAACTTAAGCGCACCTTTACATCTTAATGAAAACCTTTTAAACCAACAAAGAGACATGTTGCAAAAGTTTCGTCGCCTTTATTTTGTAATGCAAGTTAACTCTTTAAAAGCGATTAAAGACGATTATTATTTTGCCGCTATTAAACAATTAAGTGAAGGCAACTTTACCAAATTTTCTTATTCTTTAAACGTGGCCATAAAAAAATTTAACTTAAAAAAAGATTCACAAATTTTAGCACGCATTAAGGCTTGATTTGAATTTATTGATTTTGATTTTATTAAAGCGATGCAAGCAGAGCAAGACACTAATTTGAAAATTTACAGGCGCTGACAAATGTTTTTAAATGAGGCTGATTATTTTAATGCTGATAAAGAAAGAAGCCGCCTTTTTGATAAAGGGCTTTTATAAATGTCAAAAAGTTCAACACCTTTTTTAGTCGGTAAAAAAGCAGTTTTAGACGCTTTAAACAAAAAAACTTTAATTAAGCAAATCTGGCTTTTCAAAAAAGCTTTAGTGCCTTATATTCCTGCTTCTTTTCAGTCTTTAGTAATCGTTGATGCGGCTTTTTTTGCGCCTTATCAAAACTATAATCACCAAGGCTTTTTAGCGCTTTTAGACAAAATCGAATACGCAAATTTAGAAACAGTAATTAAGCGTGGAAAAAAAATTTTAATGGTTGATCACATTCAGGATCCGCAAAATTTTGGGGCCCTTTTAAGAAGCGCTAACGCTTTTGGTTTTCAGTACATTATTTATCCAGCAGAAAGAAATGCACCTTTAAACTTAACCGTTTCTAAAGTTTCTGCGGGTGCTTTGAAAGACTTAATTTTTTGTCGTCTTAGCTCTTTACAAGCCGCTTTAGAAAAACTTAAAAAAAACGGTTTTTGAATTTATTTAGCGCAAGCTCATCAAAAAAATAGTCCCCTTTTAAAAACGCCTTTTCATTTACCGCTCGTTTTAGTTTTAGGTAATGAAGAAAAAGGCATTAGTAAAAGTTTAGTGAAACTAGGCGATCTTAGTTTGCAAATTCCTATCGCCGCCAAAATGGAATCTTTAAACGTTGCTAGTGCTGGGGCCATTTTAATGTTTTTAATCTCACAATTAAGCGCTTAAAGAGCTGAATTGTGCTTTATTTAAAAAGCCCTTTTTAAAAATGATGTAAGATTATTAAACGATGAAGAAAAAGATTGCCCTTGCTTGTAGTCTTTGTAAGATGCGTAATTACCGAACTAATAAATCGCAAGCGCAAAGGCTGGAAATTAAAAAATATTGCAAACGTTGCAGCGCCAAGACTTTGCACCAAGAGGAGCCTTAGTTTTGAAAGCTAAAAATACTAATTCTTCATCATTAAAAATCGCTAAAGGCAAAAGCCCTAAAATGCAACCAGGGCGCAAACGTTGGTACCAACGTTTTTTTAAAAGCATCGTTTTAGTTGTGCGCGAATTTAAACGAGTGCGCTGAGCGAACTGAAAAACGTTGCGTCGCTCTTTTTTTAAAATTATTGTTTTTACTTTTATTTTTGCCCTTTTTGTTTATGGCTTGACGACTTTATCAATTTTAATTATTGGTCAAATTTAAAAAGCTTTAAGCCTTTTTAGTATCAAGAAAGGAATATTTTTATGCCTGAAACTTTAAATAACCCTAAAGAACGTAAATTTTCTTGGTATATGGTTTCGACTTTACCTAATAAAGAAGAACAAGTCATTAAAGACTTAAAAAATAAAGTAAAATCAGAAAATTTAGAAGCGCAATTTGCGGAATTTAAAATTTTTTATGAACCTAAAATTACTAAAAACGAACTAGCCAAACGCCAGCGTGGTGAAGAGTATAAACAAACCAAAGTAAATATTTATAAAGGTTATATTTTTATAAGAATGATTATTACTGATGAGTCTTGGTTTTTAACGCGTAATACCGAAGGCGTTACCGGACTAATTGGATCCCATGGTTCTGGGGTCAAGCCGACGCCCATTTCCGATCGTAAATTTAAAATTTATTTAGAAGCGGAAAAAGAAAAAGAACGCAACTTTGAAGCGAGCTTAAAAACAGCCTTATTTAATCCTGGTGATTTAGTAAAAGTTTTGGCTGGTGAATTTACTAGTCAAACTGAGCATGAAGTTTATAAAGTGGCCGCTATTAATGAAAAAAAAGCGACTGCCGATTTAGTAGTTGAATACGCCGGTAAAAAAGTGACTGTGGAAATTGATTTTGCTAATTTAGAATTAGTTAAAAAAGATTAAAAAACTGTAACTTTTTGCAAAAATAGCTTTTTTTCAGGAGATTTTTGCTAATTAAGATATTTTCAATTTTTTCGGTATAATCTTATAACAATGGTAAAATCATTTATGTTCATTTGGAGGGGTAGCGAAGCGGCCAAACGCGGGTGGCTGTAACCCACTTCTTTCGAGTTCGGGGGTTCGAATCCCTCCCCCTCCACCATTTGCCCCATAGCCAAGCGGTAAGGCATCGGTTTTTGGTACCGACATGCGTTAGTTCGAATCTAACTGGGGCAGCCAAACCAACTTTGTTGACCTCTTAATGATCCACTAATTGTGGATTTTTCTTTACAAAAACTTTTTATTTAATAAAATGGCTTTGAAACTAATTTATTTTGGGAGTAAGAATATTGTGAAATTAGAAAAGATCACCCCACAAGAGACCAATTTTGCAAGATGGTATACCGATGTGGTTGTTAATGGCGAACTTATTGATTATGGGCCGGTGCGCGGCACCATCATTTTGCGACCTTTAGCTTATGGCATTTGGGAAAATTTCCAAGCCCTTTTTAATCAGCAACTCAAGCGCCTTGAGATCCAAAACGTTTATTTACCTTCTTTGATTCCACAATCTTTAATGGATTTAGAAAAAAATCATATTGCTGGTTTTTCCCCAGAACTAGCGACTTTAACTAAGGTGGGAGAGCAAACTTTACACGAACCACTTTATTTAAGACCGACTTCTGAAGTTCTCTTTAGTCAGTATTTTAAAAATCATGGCCACTCTTATCAAGACTTTCCTCTAAAGGCTAATCAATGAGCGAATGTGATTCGCTGGGAAAAAACGACTAATCCCTTTTTGCGAAATACCGAATTTTTATGGCAAGAAGGACACACAGCCCATAGCGATCCTTTAGAAGCGCGCCGTTTAACGAAAAAAATCTTAAAAATTTATAAAAAAATTTTAAAAGATTATTTTGCCATTCCGACTATTTCAGGCAAAAAAACACCGCGCGAAAAATTTGCCGGTGCTTGCTCAACTTACACTTTAGAAGCGATGATGAAAGACGGTAAGGCTTTGCAAATAGCAACGAGCCATTATCTTGCCCAAAATTTTTCCAAACCTTTTAATTTACGTTTTAAAAACGCTTCGAATCAATTTGAATTTGCTTATCAAACTTCTTGAGGCATTTCCACGCGCTTGATCGGTGCTTTAATTATGACTCATGGCGATAATCATGGCTTAATCATTCCTCCTTATATTGCCCCTGTGCAAATTGATTTATTAGAATTTAACCCCCAAAAAGACCATCAATTAAGTCTTTATGTTGATCGTGTTGCTAAAACTTTAAAAAAATTTTACAGTCTTAATGTAGATCGCTCCAAAAATACTTTAGGTTTTAAAGCAGCACGCAGCGAAATTCGCGGCACGCCTTTAAGGGTCGAAATTGGCCCTTTAGAGTTTCAAAGAGAAACTTTAACTTTAGTGCCGCGCGATACTTTAGTAAAGCAGCAAATTAATTTTTTAGACTGAAAAGTAACGATTAAGGAAGTTTTTAAAAAAATTCATCATAATTTATACAGTAGCGCCCAAAAAAGACTTGAGCAAAAACTGATTTTTGCTAAAGATCTAAATGAGCTCAAAAGAGCCATTACTAATCATAACTTCGTACAAATGTACTTTTGTTGTGATGAAGCAGATGAAGCCCAAATTCAAATTGAAACTGGAGCTACCGCGCGCTGCATTTTAACTAATGAAGATCAAGATTTAACTATTAATCGCGAGTGCGGCAACTGCCAGAGCAGTTCTAAAAGAAGAGTTTTATTCGCGCGCGCTTATTAAGTTAAAATTTCATTCTATAAGGAGAAAAAATGATTAAAGATCGTAAGAAAAAAGAAATTTTAAAGTTTTTTGAAACTAACGGTGGCCTTTTGTATTTTTATTCAGCGAGCTGCGGCCCTTGTGCTGTAGTTGATCAAATTTTAGAAAAACTAATTAAAATTTACAACGTTACTGTTTTTAAAGTTAGTTCTGAAAGTGATGAAAGTGAAGCTTGGATGAAAGCTTGGAAAATTCAACAAATTCCCATTGTTTTTGCTCTTAAAGAAGGTCAAATTTTATCTAAGGTAATAGGCTGAACTAAAGAGAGTGATTTTGTTGATTTAATTAAAATGCACTTATAAAAGCGAGCTTGTTAAGCTTTTTGTAAAAAACTGAAAAAAATTGCCATTTTATTAAAAAGTTAATTTATTAAGCTTTTTAAAGAGCAAAAAAGAATTTTTTAACTATAATATTAAAGTAATATTTTAATAAATTTTAATTTAAAATAAGGAGTTGAAAATGTTGAAAGATGTTCAAAAAAGCGACATTAAAGATTTATCTACAGGAATTAAAGTCATTAATTTTCACGCTACGTGATGCGGTCCTTGTAAATTAGTAAAACCCGTTTTGGAAAGCCTTTCTAATGAATTTCCTAGTGTTGAAGTGTTTCGCGTCGATGTTGATATCGATAAAGACTGGACGCGTGAAATGAAGGTTAACGGAACGCCCACAACTTTTATTTTTAAAGACGGAAAAGTAGCTAAAACAATAGTTGGATACACAGGAATCGACACTTTTAAAGAAGTTCTTAATAGTATCTAAAATTTACTTTTTATTAGAAGCCTAACCTTTTTTTGTTAGGTTTTTTAATTACAAATTTTGTTTATAATTAAGTAATGACTAAAGCACAAGTTTTTTGAATAAATCAAAAAGCCAAAATCATTGATGATTTTGTTAATAGCAAAACTTCATGAATGAGAATGTGGCAAAATTTATTTCGCTTTAATTCTGAAACTTGAGCTTGAAGCTTTCTCTCTAGCAATTTATTACGCTTTATTGCTGTCATTTCTATGTTTCTTGACCATACTGGTTTTATTGTTTTTCCGGAACAAAATGCTTGAAGAATTATCGGTCGCTGGGCCTTTCCTATTTTCGCTTTTTTAGTCGCCATCGGCTCTTATTATAGCCATAATTTAGGACGTTATACTTTGCGCTTTTTAATTTTGGCGCTTCTTTTCCAAAGCGCTTTGTGGCTCGGCACCTTTCTTATTTTTCAAAAGCAAAAGTTTACTTTACTCGATCCTTTTTATTTAAACATTTACTTTCAGCTTTTTTTTGGCGCCTTCTCCATTTATCTTTATAAAAAGCATTGGGGCCTTGGCCTTTTAGTTAATTTAGTTTTGATCGTTGTCATTAGTTTAATCAGCCAAAAACGTTTTTTGCTTTTTAGCAATTATCGTTTAGATTTAGATTATGGCATTTATGGTTATTTATTAATTATCGGTTTTTATGGCGCCTTAAAAGTCGCCCCATACATTAAAATTTTTAATGATAAATTTTGGTTTAATTTCAAAATAGGAGCTTTAATTAATTTAGCTTTTTTAACTTTAGTTTTTAGTTTATTTGGCTTTAGCAATAATTTGCAAATTTATGCGCTTTTTTGTTCCCCCTTTTTACTTTTCTTTAGCCCGCACCGTTTATTAAAAATGCGTTGGTTAAGACAATTTTTTATTGCTATGTACCCTCTTAGTTTTCTTGTTCCTTTTCTTAGTATTTTGTAAATTTAAAATGTTAAATGTTTGTTAAAAAGTTTTGGCGTTTCAAATTTTAATTTTTAAAGTGAAAAAACGCTTAAGGCTTGACCATGGCCTTAGTATTAAAATTTTTTAATGTTTAATATTTTGTTAAAAGTGTTAAAAAATTAAAAAAAACTTAAGCAATTGCTCAAGCTTTTTTTTGCTTTTTTAAAGTTATTATTGATTTTCAAAAGCAGCTTTAATAATTGGCACAGATTTAACTATTGTCATATCCTCTTTTAAAACTTTAATGTCAGCTTTAACGATCACCATGTCTTCTTTTAAAACTTTAACATCTTCTTTTAAGACTTTTACATCTTCTTTTAAAACACTAACATCTTCTTTTAAAACACCTACATCTTCTTTAACTTCTTTAAGGTCTTTTTTCATATCGATGATAATTAACATCATTTGGTCAAGTTTTTTATTAATATCAGGCATTTCAAT
>JAUZTB010002807.1:0-21866 GCA_034780895.1 Rhynchobatus australiae
TTAGATAGTGTGAGGTGTGGTTTGATGGGCGGCACAACACGGTGGGCCGAAGGGCCTGTATTGTGCTGTATTGTTCTCTGGTTCTGTGGTTCAACTTCTCCATAAGCTTCGCATGCGGTACCTTATCAAACGCCTTGCTGAAATCCATATACACTACATCTACTGCTCTCCCTTCATCCATGTGCTTAGTCACATCCTCAAAATATTTAATCAGACTCGTAAGACAGGACCTGCCCCTGACAAAGCTATGCTGAGTATTTCTGATCATATTATACCTCTCTAAATGTTCATAAATCTTGCCTTTCAGGATCTTCTGCATCAGCTTACCAACCACTGAGGTAGGTAAGACATACCGGACTATAATTCCTTGGGGTATCTCTACTCCCCTTCTTGAATGGGAACAACATCCGCAACCCTCGAAGCTTCCGGAACCTCTCCCATCTCCATCGACGACGCAAAGATCATCGTCAGAGGCTCCGCAATCTCCTCCCGAGCCTCCCACAGCAACCTGGGGTACATCTCATCAGGTCCCGGCGACTTGTCTAACTTGATACCTTCCAAAAGTTTCAATAGCACCCCCTTTTTCACCTCTGAATGCTCAAGCTTTTCAGGCCGCTGCAAGTCCCCACTCCAATCCCACAGATCTTTTTTTCCGACGTGGATACTGATATAGAATACTAACGTATCGCAAATGGGAATTGAGTGGTTGGAATTCCGAACACACTACACAGGGAGTTGACGGAGGAAGATTCAGAATGAAATTACAGTTGGAGAATCTCTTCGGGTACTTCATAGCTTAACAAATATTAAAAAAAATATCAGGGTGTACTTCACCGTGTTCTTTAGCTCTCACTGAATCTGCTCAGGTTCCAGATGTAAATCTATGTGTTGGCGAAGGAAGGCAGAATTTGAAGCATGAATGCAGTTTCTTCCGCTGTAATGAAAGGGTTATTATCCGCAATTTCCCAATTAATGATGAACACATCCTCCGTCACCCACAACAAGATGAAACTGCTGGTTGTACTGAAGGGTAAAACTATGGATTTCCTTCGGCTCGCCATCTCCGGATCACAGCCGCCACCAAGTTAACTGAAGGATAGAGTAACATAACTGGAAAAAATTGTTGATTGGACCCAGAGGCCAGTCAGCAAGATGAAAGCGCTAAAAAAGAGAGTACGCATCTGGTCAATGTTTATTGTTGACAGTGACCGTCGCAGATCACGACACCAAGAGTTACTGAGATCGCCAATGTTTGAAAGCGCCGGGCAATAAATCCGCCTGCTGCCTGTGATTATTATGTATGCAATTGCCATCGCAGTAAGAAGCGGCGCCGTCTGTCGCTCTGCTGGTGACTGATCCGGTGGATTCAATCATTCTATATTTGGCGACGGAGAGAGATGCAAGGGTGGAATAGGGTCTTCGAGTCATCGACTCCACCACGTCCATCAACCGCACATCTGCTTGATTCCATCTTTCAGTGTGATGGACACACATAGGTCCTACATCATACCTGCATCATTTTATGTATGGAGTAACGGGATTCGTTTTATGAGCGAACGAGCAAGGTCAGCAACGATGGGCAGAAATATTCAATTGTACTTGCTGACGCTGTTTGATGGTGCAGAGGAGATTCACCGGGATGTTACCACGATGGGGGCATTTCAGTCAGAGGTAGACATGAGTTAAGCGGTGTTCGATTCTCCTGGAAGGTATGGAGCAAACAGGTAACCTGAGGATGGTGTCAAATTTATGAGGACCACCGCAGCAGGAAATGGTAATTATTCACCATTGGTGGCAGTTTGTTCAGCTGGAGGGCGAATGTGTAAGGTTAGAGGTTGGAGGTTCAGAACGAAATTGTGTGTTTGGAATACGGAACGCGAAGCCCGGGGAGGTGGCGGTGCTTGGGAGAGGATGAAATTACAGTCGGAAAATCACTTCGTATTTATTTATCATTGTCACTTGTACCGAGGTACACTGAAAAAAAATGTCTTCCATACCATTTGTACAAATCGTACAGGCAGTATGTTCAGTTGTTTTATGGCTTAAACAATTTAACAATTAAATTCAGAGTGTTCTTAATTGTGTTCCTCAGATCCTCCCTGAATCTGCTCTGGGTCACGAGATGAATACAAGTGTTGGTGCAGGAACTGAGAATTTGTAACATGAATGCTATTTCTTGAGCGATGGCAAGCGGTTCAGTTATCATTAGCTTGTTGGATGCAATTCTGAAATAAATGATATGAACAATCATCGTCGCCCACAAGAAGATAAAACTGCCGGTGATACTGAAGAGTAAAATAATAGATTTCCTTCGATTCTCCATCTCCGGATCCTTGTCATTCTCCACAATATTGCCGGCTCGGAGCACCCTGCGGACTCGACTCGTCGCTAAAATCCGTCTGATCGTCAGGGTATTGAGCAATAATATCAGGAAGAAGGGGATGCAAGGGTTTAAGACGCGATAAATCATGTGAAATGCCTGCCAGGCTGGGGGAGTGAAGAAGCTTTGTTTCAGCTGCACTCCCAGGGAACGCCATCAATAAAGTACTTTTGTTTGTGAATGAAGGACACAGGTACAGACTCAAGACAGCTCAGCACATTCACTGTCCCGATAACCACAGCCGCCGTTCTCTCGGTGCAATATTTTGTTTTCAGTTTCTCACAACAAATGGCCACAAATCGATCGAAGGTGAAAGCGACCGTCAGCCAGACAGAGACATACGTGGACGCATTGAGCAGGACGACAGTGAGGCTGCAGACCGGAGTGATGCGCAGGAATGAATTTCAGAAATAAATCCGACCAGTCTCGCTCAGAAAAGGATCAGTGAGGACGACCAGGAGGGCGTTCGCTGCCATTGCCACCAGGTAGCGACTGATACATTTGGAGAGTCCGCAGTTTCCACGGGACAGGATCAGAATCGCCACCAAGTTAACTGCAGGAGAGAGCAAAGCAAGGAGAGAAATTGTTGAATGGGCGCGGAGACAGCACAAGATGACAGCGCCATGAACGGGAGTACGAAACACATCAATGTTCACCGTTGGCTGTGATCGTCGCAGATCGCGACAACGAGGCTTACCGGGAACTCCAATGGATGAAATCGGCGGAAAATAAAATCGCTCGATGCTCGTGGTTATGGTGTATTCAATTCCCATTGCAGTGACCGGGGCCGCCCTCTGCCCCTCTGTCCCCGACTGTTGCGGTCGAAACCTTGAGCAACTGTACCCGATTTATATTGGTCTCAGAGCTCTTCCCCTGGTCATTGATTCTGCAACTTCATTTTACCCACGTCATTCAGGACAGTTATAGATATTACTTCAAGTCCACTGACTCTGGTGAAAATAAAGTGGCTAATTTAGCACAGAAATTGTAAGAACAATCAAATGATCTCATTGGATTTTCTCCCAGGATTGAAGGGATGTGTATTCACACGGGACTTGATCCAGCAATAATGGACGGCTTCTCTGCCAGTCACGACTTTTACCATCGGAATCTTGATCAATAATAATGAATCAGGTGGTTGGGTGCAAGGTCATACAGGCCCATAGAGGGTGGACAATCAAAATATTTTTCCAGTGGTTCGGGTGTCAAACCCCAGAGGACATTGCTTCAGGTGCGATAAAGTCTGAAAGTGAATTTGAAGTGTGTGTTTCTTTTTCAGAGAGAGTATTTGACATCTGAAAGGCTCTCCCAGAGGACGGAGGGGAATCAGAAACTGTTTCAGAGACATTCGGACCGACACATGAACGGGTAAAGCAGAGAAGGATTGGACCCAGTGCAGGGGAATGGGATCAGTGCAGATGGGTAAAAAGATCTGCATGGACGTGGTGCACCTCAGGTCCTGTTTCTCTGCTCTGCAACTCTGTGACTCTACTGAGGACGGCGCTTAGGTTTGAAAGTTTGATGTTCATGTCCTGTAATCCCCCCCGTGCGAGCAGTTTACTGTAGCGCTGCAGTAGTTGAAGGTGACCACTGGGATCGGTGCGGAGTCCTGGCTTGGAACTGATGTCATACGTCCCTTGGATGTATATTGGGAGATCGGCGGAGGAAGAGACTGGGGAGAATAGGACACAGAAGAATATTAGAGAAGAATTGGAGTGCACTGTGAGCCATCATGGAATCGATGTGCACAATTTCCGTATTCCAAATGGTGAGCGACGAGGTACAAATATCGGAGCGATACTGCCGTGATTGGCACATGTCAGTCAAGTGGGTTTTGGTGCATTGAGAAGGAGCTGAGATGAACACTGCTAAGAAGTGCGACAGTCAGCGACGTGGCGAGAAGCAGCGCTGAAAGAGGGCCTTGGTCCCATCGACTCCACACTGACCATTAACCACACACCTCCACGAACACTGCATTAATCCGATCTTTTGTTCTGATTTACGCGCCCCGATTCTACGTCTCATCTGCAGTTCAATCACTGATTCTCTCACAATTATCACAACTGTTCTTTTTCTTATTATCATAAACTTTGTTGCAATCACTGCTCTACCTATTCAATCGGCATTACAGCACTGGACCATGCAACTCCGCGAGTTTTGCCACGTATCCATTCACCGCTTCCCTTCGAACATCCAGGGAGCCAAACAAGTCCCTCTGGGTGCATCAGCCATTCCCTTGTACTTCTTCTGATCCCGTAGCCCGCACTCGTTGTTCACAATATTGTCTGAAATGCATGGGAGAAAACAGATTGTCAGTTGTCCGGACATTTCCAGAGTCCCACGGAGAGAAACAGCACGGAAACAGGCCCTTCCGTCCAACTCGCCCATGCCCACTAACTTGCTAACCCGAGCTCGTCACACTTGCTTGCGGTTAGCCCGGTTCCTCCCAACCTTTCCGATCCCTGTACCTGTCCAAATGACCTTTAAACGTTGGAATTATATTCACTCCGCCAATTCCTCCTGCAGCTCGTTCCATTTGGCGCCACACTGTATGTGAGATACGTGTCCCTAAGATCCCCTTTAAATCTCTTGCCATTCCATCTCAACACTATGCCCTTTGGACGTAGACTCCCCTCACCGGCAAAAATACTTGCCCCATCCTCCATACATGTCCACCCTCATGATCTTACAAACTTATGTTTGACATTTCAAAATCCAACACTTCATTTTGTAGGATTTACCATCCATCCGGCATTCCTTCACCCAGTTGTTCGAGATCCTGTTGTAAACTACGGCCACCATCCTCACTGCAATCATCCGAGAGCTGCAATAATGGTGTTGTGGACGGAGAGAATTCACACGGAGTTCAGGGTTTACCTTCAGAACAAACTTCTTTATTTTCAGCTGAAGTCAACAGGGGAGCCAGCGACCTGGAGCGAATTTTCCCCGATCCAAAGTTTCCATTGTTTATACACTATTTCTAATCTACTTTTGTCCCCTTTAATCCTACCCCGCAGGCCATGTGTTTAAATCGAGTGAGATAAGCCTTTTGCATCGTTAAGCTTCAGTGCCTCGTGTGCGCTATCAACTGTGTGCAATTCCGTCTTTTCCTGATATTTACAATAGGAAGGTTCGGTCTTGGAGTTTATGGGATTGTTGTTAAGCTGGTAACTGGGCATGAGCTGACTGCAGTTCACTTTAGTCTGCAGTTTATGCCCTGTCAGTTTGAACCGATTACAGCTATCCCGGTCTTGTACTAACACTGCATAGCCTCTCTTTATCTCTCTGCTCGAATACAATCTCCCTGTTCCCCACTGCAGTGCTACAGAGCAAATTTACTATTCTTTATGGCAGATATCCCCTGAATATTTGCTGTTTAATCCTCAGGAAGGGGTTGTTTGTATGAGCTTTGAGCATTCTGCCTGTGAATGCTGTTCATCTGATGCTATGTGCCTCCGATGCAAATGCAGGTAAGTGTTTTTATTGTACCTGTGCATGCATGCACTTGTTCATATGACAATAAACTCGACGTTGACTTTTGAGTTTACAGCGCCTGCGAGCCGGGTTCAATTCCGGCCGCTGCCTGTAAAGGGTCTCTCCGATATCCTCTGTCGACGTGGGTTCCCTCCGAGTGCTCCGGTTTCCTCCCACATCCCAAAAGACGTACGGGTTAAGAAGTTGTTGTCGTGCTATGTTGGCGCCGGAAGAGTGGCGACACCTGTGGGCAGCCCCCAGAACACTCAACGTAGAAGATATATTTCACCGTGTTTCGCTGTACATGTGACGAATAAAAGTATACATTTTAAAATACCCATTTATTCCCTCTGTTCCTGGTAAACTCTCGGTCTTCTGTGTGATAAACAATTGTGATTTGTGAGGTATTTCTTCGAAATTACTACTTGTAAATTGACCTAACGGAAAACAAATGCGGGCGAATCCGAGCCGAATCCGTTGCCGGGACATCAATGTCGAATGAAATTGTTGTTGCAGTGTAGATCGAGTTTTTTGTCCATTGTGTTGATATAACCTTCAAGCCCAATCCGAACCCGCATGAAAATGTAGCAGCGAAACCTTGCATGTGGGAGATCTCGGCAATAAATATTCTGTGTGTTGTGAGCTGTGAGTATCATTCTCCCCAGTGAATTGCACCTGCCCTTTCAACGCTTCCCTTCAAAAACATTTCCTAAATGTCGGAAAAAAACAAAAGGGATGGTCATTGACTTCAGGAAGGTGTCGCTGAACAAGATCTTGTCGGCATCAACGGGGCTGAGGGTTGAGACCTTCAATTCCCCAGGGGTGGGCATCACACAACACTCTGCTCAGGAGACACCACGGTAAAGAAAACTCACCAGCGCCTCTTTCCTCAGGAGGCCAAAGAAATTCAGCATGTTCCCGTCTACCCACACCAATTTTTATCGAAGAACCATGGAAGGCATCCCATGTGGATGCATCACGGAATGGTACTGCTACTACTCTGCCCGTGAATGCAGTAACCTGCAGAGAGTTCTGGGCGCAACACAGTACATCACGGAAAACAGCCTCAGCTCCATAGACTCTGTCGACCCTCGATAGAGCAGCCAGCATGATCAAAGAACCAACCCACCCCGAAAATTTTGTCCCGGCGGGCAGAAGATAAAATAAAGTCTGAAAACACGAAGCACCAGGCTCAGGGACAGCTTCCATCCCGCCTTTCTGAGACTATTGAACTGCTGCCTAGAAGATAAATGGAGTCGTGACCCAACAATCTACCTGGTTATGAACTTGCACCTTGTTGTCTACCTGCACTGTACTTTCTCTGTAGCTGTTACATTTTATACTATTTTCCACATGGAACATCGACAATTACAGGACAGTACAGGATCTTCGGCTGCCTATACCTGCTCGGAGATCAATCTAACTATTCCTTCCCACATAACCCTCCATTTGTCTGTCATACATGTGCCTCTCTAAGATTCTCTTATGTGTCCCTGATGTATCTGCCTGGACCAACACTCCTGGCAGCACGTTTCACGCACCCACCACTCTCTGTGCAAAAACAAAATTGCCCCCCACCCCGGTACCTCCCTCCAATCACCTTAAAATCATATCCATTCATGTCAGCCATTTCCGCCGTGGGGGAAAAATCTCTGCCTGACCACTCCATTTATGCCTCTTATCATCTTTCTACCTCAATCAGGTCACCTCACACCCTCCTTCGCTTCGAAGAGGAAAGCCCCAGGTCGCTCAACCTATCCTCATAAAACATGATCTCCAATCCAGGTAGCATCTTGTTCAATCTCCTTTACACCCTTTCTGAACTGTCCACATCCTGAGGCGACCATGTGAGGCGACCAAAGCTTAACACAATATTCCAAGCGTGGTTGCACCAGTGAGTTACAGAGCTGCAACATTACCTCACTGTTCGTGCACTCAACCCCGCGACTAATGAAGGCCAATATTCCATACGCGTTCTGAACAACTCTATCAACTTGCGCGGCAACTATGAGTGATCTATGGACTTGGACTTGAAGATCCCTCTGTTCCTCCACATTGCCAGGAATCCTGCCATTAACTCACAAAGTTCCTTCAAATTCGACCTTCCAAAGTGAATCTGTTCACACTTTTCTGAGTTGAACTCCATCTGTCACTTCTCCTCCCATATTTCCATCCTATCAAAGACCCGCCGTAACCCTCGACAATCTACTACACTATCCACAACACCACCAACTTTCGTGTGATCTGAAAACTTACTAACTCACCCTTCCACTTCCACATCCGAGTCATTTATTAAAAAAAATACGAAGAGCAGGGGTCCCAGAACAGACAGCTCCGGAACACCACTGGTTAATGACCTCCGGGCAGAATACGCTCCATAGACAACCACCCTCTGCCTTCTGTGTGTATGTCAATTCCGAATCCACACAGCCACGGTTCCCATGCATCCTGACCTTCTGAATGAGCAGACCATCATGGGGAACCTTATCAAAAGCTTGACGAAAGTCTATACACTCCACATCAGCTTTCCCATCGTCAACGTTTTTGCCACATCCTCAAAGTGTTCAATTAGTCTCGTCAGGTATACTTGCTGCCCACAGAGCCACGCTGACTGTCCCGAATCAGGGTTTGCTTCTTCAAATGCTCATAAATCATATCCCTTAAATATGTTCCAATAATTTGCCCTGCACTGAAGTAAGACTCACTGGTCTTTTATTCCCAGGGTTATCCCTACCTCTTTCTTGAACAAGCAATAACATCTGCCACTATCCAATCATCTGGTACTACTTGTGTCCGGGAAATAATCTGCTGTTATTTTGCCGTGCTCTATGTTAATGCACCGTGCAATGAATTGATCTGTGTGAAAGTTTACAAGACAAGTTTTTCACGGTATCTCGGTACATGTGACAATAATAAACCAATTCCAGTTCCAATATACTGAAAGTAAAGCAGTAGACATGCGATATATTAAGTCCCCTTGGCGACCAAAGAGGCGATCTTCGCGTGGAGTTTGAAGAGGTAGGTGAACACATCTCATGAGTCTTCACTCAAAAGAAGGACGTTATATTTGATGAATTCAGAGAGGGAAAACCACAGAATTCCAGAACCAATAACCATTGCAAAGGACGAAATGGCAGGTGTCTAAATAGACTTGAATGTGGATAACTCTCCAGAGCCTGACGAGATGTATCTGAGGTTGCTAACTGAGACAAAGCAAAACAAAATCCCTGAATCTCAGATCTGCTCTGACCACAGAAGAAGTGCATGATTGGAGGAAGGCAATGAATGCGGAATCTTTATTTTAAGAAAGCGTAGAAGTGATGGACAGGCGGCAGTGTCCAATATCAGAGCTAAGGAATTTATTCAAATAAGTTCTGAGAACCGGGATTAATCTGGATTTAAAAAGTAGGGACTGATGCGATAGAACCAGCAAAGCTTTGCAAAAGGGACATCCTTCCGTTTAACTTTATTAAATTTCCGGATGATGTGAAGAAATGCTTTCAGGGGAATAAGAAGTGTGGAGGCTTTGGAGAGGGTGTAGAGAGGTGTTCCACGAAGTTCCCTCGATTCGAGAGCATGTGCTATAAGGGGAGGTTCGAGAAAATCGTGTCATTTTGTCTGGAGCGGCAGACTCTGAGGGAGACCTTACGGAAGATTATAAGTTTATGAGAGACACAGATAGATCAAACAGCCCGTAATATTTTTCTCAGGGTCCAAATGTCAAATACCAGAGGGCATGCACTTGAGGTGAGAAGAGGTAATTTCAAAGGAGATGTGCGGGATAAGCTTTTACACAAGACTGGTGGGTGTCTGGAAATCTGTGCCAGGCGTGGTGGTGGAGGCAGATATGATGGAGGCGTTTTAGCGACTGTTAGGTAGCCACGTGAATGTGCAAAGAATGGAGCGATATGGACATCATGTCGGCAGAAAGGATTAGATTAATGATGTATTTAATTTCTACTTTAATTAATTCGGCACAACATCGTAGGCCGAAGGTCCAGATCCTGTGCTGTACTGCTCCATGTTCTCTGTAAAGTCCAACACGGGACACTGTCCACCAACGTAAGGGTCCAGATATCCAACACAATTTCCACAAATGAACTCGAAGTTAGCTTGTGGATTTGGAGCAGGCGATGGTCAACTTTTGTGCTGGAGACTGAAAGCCTGTCACACGATGGGTGCACAGCAAGGTTCCACCAGTGCGGTTACTAATTTATCACAAAGATTCATGCTCCAGGAGTGAATAAGGAGGTCCGCTTCGTAAGTTGGCAGGTGATCCGAAGAATTGTGCTGCGGTGACAATTGTAATCATCATTTGCAGGTTGACACTAATGAGTTGGCAAAATTTGCAATGAATTGGCAATTGAATTTATTCTGCATGGTCGGTGACGTAAACAACGAATGGTAGGATCCGAGGAAACAGTGGAGAATGGATAGATCTCTGTGTGCTTGTGATTTATCCCTGCAGACAGTTGCACAGCTAGATCATGTCGTGAAGAACGCATCCGGGATAACTGCCTTATCTGGTGTGAAACAGACAAGCAGAGACGTCATTGCACAAGCACATAAAACGATGGATAGATCATAACTGAAGCATGATTTGTATCTCTGGTTGTAACAGAACAACAAAGAAGGATTTCACTGGACGGGATGCGGAGAAGATTCCTCAGCATGATACCAGGGGTGGGACGTTTTCTTTGGAGTGTGGAATGCTAAAGAGCAACCTCAACGAGGTGTACAAAATTGAGAAGGGCGAGTATAGGGCAGAGAAACTTTCCAGTTCCGGGGCATATATTTAAAGAAAGAAATAGACTATTCAGAGGGGATTAGCCGAGGTTTATTTGCCCAGAAGCTGGTTGAAACCTGCAAATGACTGACTAACGGGATAGTGTGAACAGGTGCTTTCAAAATATTTCAGGGATATTTAAATAAGCAGTTGGCATTCGAGACTACCGGTTGAATGCTGGGAAATGCTTTCATTGCAGTTTGTTACTTTGTTGCCGGCACATTCATTGTGCGCCTGTTTCCTTCCTGTTTAAATCTATGACTCTGTGGCTTACACTTTACATATTGGATTTGACCTTTCATCGCTTACTGGAGGAGGAAGGGAGAGTTTGAGACTCTCTTAATGTCGAAAGATCCTCTTTCCCGATAACACGGCAACTTACACTGTGCGTTCCACCATTGCAACTGAAAATAGCTTCGAAGCTGAATGGATATTATTGAACAATGGAGCACAGGAACAAGCCCTTCGACCCACCATATTGTGCTAATTACACTAGCAAGTTAAATGCCTAACCAAACTAATCCATTCTCCCTGCCCGACGTCCATATCCCTCCATTCGCTGAACATTCATGCGCCTCTCTCTAAGAGTCTTTTGAACGCCTCTATATTACCTGCCTCCACCACCACCCCAGCACCGCATTCCAGGCACCCGTCAATCTGTTTTTGAAAAAACTGGCCCGCATACCCTTTAGAACATGCCCGATCTCATATGAAATTCACTCACTCTGGTTTGGCGAGGCAAGTCTATCTATACCTCTCATAATCTAATAAACTTCAGTCAGTCCTTCCGTCACTCTCCGCCGCTCCAGAGAAAAGAACACAGGTTTGTCCAGCCACTGGTGACAGCACATGCCTTCCCATCCAGTCTGCATCCTGGTGAACCTCTTCTGCGCCCTTTTCAAACCTTTCATATCCTTCCTCTCATGGAGCGCCAGAATTCAATGCTGTACCCGATGCGGCATGACGATAGTTTTATAAAGCTGCAACGTGATTTCTTTAAAAATACCTCGACAAATGAAGGCAAGTATGCCGTGCGTTTTTTTTTTCACCATCTTATTAACCTGTGCAGCCAATTTCAGTTAGCCATTGACTTGGAATACCATGTCTGGAATGTTACCGTTCCACATTTATTACCGCGATGTAATCCTGCTCTGAAATGTTCCTTGAAAAATGATTTGTTGTTTTGTGTTCATTGTTAGAAAACCAAAACATCAGCTGGACGAAAGAAAATAAGGCTCGAAAGGTGGGTCAGATCATCCATGTACCCCAAAATCCCTTGGGAAATTCCGGGAGAGAAATACTTGGGATTTTCCGCTGACGGCTGGAGTTTCCTGCTCTTTAGCTTTCTCGACGATAATTTCCTGCATGCGGCTCAAGTGCAAACGAACCATGGAATCTCATTGGTTTACTGAGTTCTCCAGCGTTGGAGTATGATTACTGATGACTGCAACTGCTATTGCAAAACAACAACTCAAGTGCATTCCCGTGGATCCAGTGACTGTTCTCTCAATACCTGAGAAAAGGCATTGTACCTTTGCAGATATCTTGTTTGAACAGATGTTTATTTATTCCATTAGTTACCTAAAATGACGCAGTTGTTTTACGGTCAACACCGAATTGGCAATTAACGCAGAAAGTTATGAAAACACTCGGCATTTGTGGAGAGCAAGTCCTTCCGTCCGACTTGAGAAAAGTTAAAAATCAGGGTTCAAAGTTGCAAAGAGAGGGTGAGCAATGCAGAACGTCCGTGATAGGAGGCAGACCAAGGCAGGTGATCCAAGCGGTGGTTGGGCCGGCTGCTGAAGCGTGGTAAATGTTTGTTAATTATAGTTCATGTGCAAAAGATATGTTCATGGAACTGAACCAATAAAAGCCAATGAAGATCGGTAATGAAAACAAAAATATCGTTGTAATTTTGAGAAACACTGCGCGCGCTGGTAAACCAAAATGAACCACAAAGATTATAAAGCAAACAAAAACGACTGGAAGAACTCAGCTTGTCAAGTAGCATCTGTCAAGGCAGAGAGTTGGGACTTTTAGGTTCATACCCCTGGATGGACAGTCTAAACAATTCCTGTAATTCTCCATTTAAGGTTCCCTTTATCCCTTAAACCCGCCCTCTGGTATTTAACATTTCTACCACTGGAAAACTCTCTGACTCCAAGATACGCCTCTTATACTATTTCAAGCTTCCATCATGGCGCCCCTCAGCCGCTAATGCTCCATAGAAAACATCCTAAGTTTATCCACTAAACAGAAATTCATGGGGGATCTCAGCAGGTCAGGTAGCATCCATGGAGGTAAATGAAGAGTCGTCGTTTCGGACCGAGACCCTTCATCAGGACGAGAAAGTAAGAGTGCAGATGTCTGATTCATTCTCAGCCCTTTGCCTCTTCTAACTGTCACTCCTGAGCTTATTCCATCTTCTGCCACTTCCCCCACCCACCTGCCTTCCTCCTCTGACCTGGACTCCCCAATCACCTGAACTCACCTATCCAGTGTCTGTGCTCCTAACCATCCCCTACACCTTCTTATTCTGGCTTCTGCCCTCTTCCTTTCCAGTCGTGATGAAGGGTCTCGGCCCGAAACGTGAACTGCTCATTTCCCTACACGTATGCCGCCTGACCTACCGAGTTCCTCCAGCACTTTTTGTGTATTGCTCCAGATTCCAGCATCAGCAAAATTTGTGTCCAAGTTTGTCCAACCTCTCCTTATTGCTAATACCCTCTGATTCAGGCAACGTCCCGCTGAACCTCTAATGCACCCTGTTCAAAGCCTTCACACCCTTCCTCTAATTCGGCGACTAGAAATGAGAAGATTACTCCAAATGTAGTCTCGCCAGAGTGTTCCACAGCTGAAACATGTCACATTCACCCTGATACTCCAAGATGGATTCTAATTCTTCGAGACGGTGACAGTAAGGTGTTACAATAAACCTGATGCCGATTCTGATATTCGAGAGAGGAACATTAACACGACATCCACCCCACAATTCTCCACCCCACTACTTCAACCTACTGAACATTCTGAGATGCAAACGCAGTGCCACCTCAAGGAACACCTGCACTGGAAACTTGAATGTCAGAGGATAACTGGGTGGGTTGAGTGAGAGGAATCATCTTATCCCTTCTCCGTGTTGGATCCACAGGGCGAGTTGTCGCTCATGGATAATACAGCAGTGGAGATTATGCTTGAGAAAACTTCACGGAAATTCCAAAGGAAGTATTTTCTTATTCTTGGAGCAGTCGTGTATAATTACAGTTCTCAATCAGTCCTGGGACAAGGGTGACTCACGTAATTTACACACACTGGAAGCATGTATATTTCTAAATAGAATATAGTTTTTTAAATTCACTTTGTTTTCGCCGCAGTTAATGGACCCGAAATAACATGCTTGTTGACATGGTTGCAATATGTTTCAAGAAGTAATGATCGATTGTGTAATGTTATCAGCGGAGACCTATCCCTGAATAAATCGGGAATCCTTGGAATGTATCAAAGCAGAGTTCCAACCGGAGCGGCAGTGTTCACATCGTGTCACAAGAATGGGATACCCAATCATCCTGCGAATCAGAGGTATTTATTATCCGGTTATCGGAGCCGTTGGCATTCCTGGTAAGTACTCTGCGGTCGATCTCTGACTGGGCATGAACTGTGCTCCGATGCACAGGTATATTGTGTTCGTGGTGGTCGGTCTTCTGCCACCATTTGTCAAGTACCATCAGTTTCATGATGAAATGTACAAAGCCTCTGCTGCTCTAGTCCAGCAGCAGCTGTCTTTTGTCTGTCGTTGGGTTTTGTTTGGTTTGCTCTGCTCCGGTACTAACAATGGACTACTCCCAGCACCCAAAATCACTGGACTTGGGACTGGTTTTGGAACATAAATAACTATACAAATGTTAATGCTGAGAGATAGACTATGAAATCCAAATGTGTGGGCTGGATATGACGAAGCGCGAGAGAGTCTACATCGTGTTTCCTTACGATGGAGAGGGAAGCCATTCGTCCGTTCAAGTCTATGATCCCGTCTCATGCTTCCTTACAATAGACAAGGAATCCATTCGGCCCGCCGTGTCCATACTGGTCATCAGATCGATTTTGGGCCATTTCCCTCTCGCCTGTTCTTCCGAAAACGATTGTAAACGTCCTGCGGCCCAACTCACCCTGGGACAATTTGCAGTGTGCGTGTAATCTACAGGTGCTTCTTTTGGATACGGGAGGAAACCGAAGTAGTTGGCTGAAATCCACGCTCTTGCAGGAACAGCGTGCAACATCCATGCAGCAGGCACCAGAGTTCACCACCCAAACTGCGTCGCTAAAGCTATGGGGCAGCCGCAATCGCTGCTGCACGATTGTCCCTTCAAAATAAGGTTATTCCAGGTAGGCGAAATATGCAGAATTAAAATTACAGTGGAGGCAACTCTCCGGCCGAGCAAGGTTACGGGACCGAGTGGTGTACCCATCGAACATAGAAGAGGGCAGCACAGGACGGGCCCTTCGGCCCACCATGCCTGTGCCGACCTCCATGTCAATCTAACTAATTCCGTCTGTTTCCGCGGAGTCCGTATTCCATGCCTCTCTAAATACCTCGGAAACATTGCTATCATACCTGTTTCCACCAGCCACCAACCCCCCCTCCGGAAGCGCGATTCGGTCATACCTACCGCCCTCTGTGTGGAAAATTCTCTCATATAACTATCTCACCGACACTCCCCGCCCACTTGATAAAACCTAGGCCCTCCAGTATTTGATGATTAAACGTGGGGGGAAACAATCTGACCATCTACCCGATCTATTCCTCTCGTTATTTTATGCACAGGTTGAATTTCAACCTCTCTTGCGCTTGAAAAAAAATCCAAGTTTGTCCAAACTTTCCTTATCGTTAATACTTGGTGATCCAGACAACATCCTGGTGAACGTCCTCTGCACTGTTACGAAATCTTCCTCATTATTCCGGGAAGGGGGCGATTAGAACTGCGCGCAATGCTCCAAATGTGGCCTAAATGAAGTTGTGTGCAGCTGCAACATGACTTTCCTGACTTTTACACTGAGACTGATGAAGGGAAGCGTTCCGTTCACCAATAACGCGCTGTCGGGGAGATGGTGGAAGCAGATTCGATGGCAACATTTAAGAGGTGTCTGGATAGGCACATGAATACGCAGGGAACAGAGGGATACAGATCTCGTGCAGGAAGGTTAGATTAGGAAGGATGAGTTAGATTAGCATCATGATAGGCACAAACACCGCGGGCAGAAGGGCCTGTTCCTGTGCTGTACTGTGGTATGTCCTGTTTCAGCATTCGGAATTCCCACACCCGGCGCTACTGTGGTAAACGGGTTTCTTTTTCCGAGCTGCCTGTTTTCTATAGTCATCTGTTTAGTTTTGGAAGATCTTAACTGAATGTCCAAGACTATTTTCAATAGTCGCACGGCAGCCGCCCTCACCGTAATGTGGCGGTTCGCATATCGCCATTACACCGCCAGCGACCCGGTTTCTATTCCTGCCGAGGTCCGTAAGGAGTTGATACCTTCTCCCACTGTGTCTGCATGTGTTTCCGCCTGGTGTTCCGGGTTCCTCCAACATTCCAAAGACGTACGGGTTAGGAAGTTGGGGGCATACTATGTTGGCGCCGGAAGTGTGGCGACACGTGCGGTCTTCTCCACAGCACAGTCTCAGAAACGTATTTCACGGTGTGTTTCGATGTACATGTCACCTATGAATTAATATCTCATATCTTTTTAACCCAGTCCGGTCATATTCTCAATCACAGCGTTATACAACAGTGAAACACGCCTTTCGGCCCAATTGGTCCGTGCTAATCGAGATGCCCACACAAGTCAGGGACATTTATCAGGATTTGGACCATAACATTCTGAACCTTTCCTGTCGACTGCTTTTTGAAACTTGTTATTGAAAATGCCACAACCACTTCCTCTGGCAGCTCATTCCAGCATATACCACCCTTCGTGTTAAAATAAAGTTCCCCCGAGAGATCGTACTAAATCTTTCCCCTCTCAGAAGCCTCTGCTCTCTCGTTCTTTATTCTCCAACCCTGGGAACAAGATTAAGTGCATTCACTCTGTCTTTCCCCTCATGATTTTATGCATCTCTCTAAGATCACCTCTCAATCACCGACGTTACAGAAAACGTATCCAACCTCTATATAAATGTCAGTTCCTCGAGACACGGCACCGCAGCTGTAAATATTTTCTGCACTCTTTCCAGTTTACTCCCAAATTTCCCAAAGGAGGGCCACCAATACTGAACGCAATACGGTGCGGCCTCACTAGCGTCTTGGACACTGCCCCAAAACTTCCCAAAAATCAGACACAGTGTCGTCAATTCAGTTGTCTTAAGCCGATCGTGATTGTATCTGGTGTCTGGGCTTGGGGCTGGAATAAAATCTCCTGGAAGTAATTTAGGAGTTGTCTGCGTGGATTTCCTCCAGGTGTTCCGGTTTCCTCCCGCATTCTAAAGACGTACGGGTTAGGAAGTTGGGGGCATACTATGTTGGCGCCGGAAGCGTGGCGACACTTGTGGGCTGCCCTCAGAACACTCTCTGTTACAGATGTATTTCACTATGTGTTTCGATGTACATGTGGCAAATCAAATTATCTGATAAAAGCATTGTTCACATGTTTCCATGGGGTCTGTGTTAGAACAACGCAGGAATTATCCCATTTGAATACCGATTGGGAAGTACTAATTATTTTTACTGTTATGTTGTATTATTCTGCCGTCTAAAACCGCTCCAAAGCTATGGTTATGCCATTGCACTTGCCAGTGAACGTTCATTGTTTGCTTCATCTCTTAAGTTGAATTCGCTGTACAAATGAGTGGATGCCTTATTGTTGTCTGTGTGCCCTTTGTTGTTGGAATAGGATGCTCTTCAGTTGATCTGTCGATAAAACTGAGAGGAGGACGTGTTGTAATTTTCCGCATTGGACATTACTGGGTTCTAAAATTCGATTTACAAATATGAGGGAAAGAATTGCAATGGCTGTCTGGTTTATTTCAATAAACCTTCCAGGTCCAAGGGTGCAGATGTAATAGACGGTGCCAGTGAGCAAGAGGGAACTCAGATGTTCTCCGGAACTTAATTTCAAACCTTCACATATTGCCAATAAGTATAAGGTTAACGTCAGACGAGAATGAAGTGGAGAATAAAGGATCGAATTTTGGTTTTAATCAGTCCAACAAGAGATGTTCACGGAATAACAGCGTTTTTCAGCAAAGGAACCGGCTATTTGGCACCTTGTCCATGCCGACCAAGGTGCCTTCCTGCTATTTTCCATTCACCTGCGTTGGATCCAATCGATTTCAAGCTTTCGGATCCATGAATTTGCCCAAATGTCATTTAAAAGTTGCAATTGTGTCCACCTCTGCCACTTCCCTGACAATTGTTCCATTTACCCAATACTCTCTGTGTGGAGAAACTTGCCCCTCGGGTCCCATTTAATTTTTCACCTTCAACATTAAACATTTGCCCTCCAGTTTTTGACTCCCTCGCCCTGCGAAAACATACTTGCCCCTCCACATTTTCTGTACATTCCACGGTTTTAAAAAACTGTGACGTCACACCTCAGCTTCCTTAATTTGAGGATAACAGGCCCAGTCTGTCCTTGAAACATATGCCTTCCGTCCAGGCAGCGTCCTTGTGAACCTTTTCTGCACCCTGTCTGGCTTAATCGCATTCTGCACACAGAAAACGACAAAGAAAGTGGAGACAGTGCGCAGTTCAGAGAGGTGCGACATTGTAAGTGTGAGAAGAAATAACTGAGGTAGTAACTACGATATTCATCAAATATCTGTTGAAGCCGATTGAAGTAGTTCACAGTTCATATGAAGTGGCGTTTACCTGAAGAAATGGAAACTTGACGGAACTGTGGCAACATTAAGTTATCGAGAGAGGCACCAGGGTTTGACAATTTGATGAAGAGATGAATATCATTGACAGTTTGTCCGAAGAAAAAGCTTAACACCAACAGAAAGCCTAAATGTTTAGTTTCATTTGCAGGGTGATAACTTTATACAGCGTGGAAACAGGCATTTCAGCCCAGCTGGTCCTAATGACCATAACCACCCATTCGCAGAGGTGCTGCATTAATTCTGATCAACTCCCTCCAGATTCTCTTGCTCGCCCATACACAAGAGTCAATTTGATGGTGATCAATTAAACCGCCGAGCCGCAAGCCTTCAGGATATGGGAGAAAACCGGAGAACACGGCGGAAAACAACAATGTCACAGGGGGTAAGTACAAACTCCACACACGGACAGGAGTCGAAGACGGGATTGAACCCGGGTCTCTGGCGCTGTGAGTCGGTGGCTCTGCGACCAGTATCACTGTGCAACCTGTCATAGAGAATTGAACGCAACAACAAAGCTGGGAAATGCATCCTGTTGAACTGCTGTTTCTTCTGATTTCTCTGATTCCGTTTCTTCCTTGCAGTTAACCTGGTGGCCATTGTGATCCTGTGCGGGGGAAGGTGCGGTCTCTCCAAATGTGTCACTCGCTACCTGGTGGCCATGGCGGCTTCCGACCTCCTGGTCGTTCTCATTGATCCCTTACTGAGGTGGACTGGTCAGATTTATTTCCCCGATTCACTCCTGCGCATCACCCCGGTGTGCAGCCTCACTGTCGTCCTGCTTGTTTCGGCCACGAAGATTTCTGTCTGGCTGACAGTCGCTTTCACCTTTGACCGATTTGTGGCCATTTGCTGTGGGAAGCTGAAAACGAAATATTGCACCGAGAGGACGTCCGCTGTGGTTATCGGGTCAGTGAGTGTGCTGGGCTGTCTGGTGTCTGCTCCCTTGTATTTTATTTATAAACCACTGTACTTCGTTGGAAATATTCCCTGGGACTGCATTACAAAACCAAACTTCCATACTTCACGAGTTTGGGCCGGATTTGATTTGATGCACCGCATTTTAGTTCCTTTCGTGCCGTTCTTAGTGATTATGGTGTTGAATTCCCTGACAATCAGATCTATTGTAGCGTCCAGTTGAGTCCGCAAGGAGCTCCGGGGCCGCAGCAATGGAGAAAATGTCAAGGACCCGGAGATGGAGAACAGAAGGAAATCCATTGTTCTGTTCTTCGGTATATCCGGAAGTTTTATATTGTTGTGGGCGACAAAGGTTTTCTATAACGTTTATGGACGGATTGCAGGTATTCAGGTTTATTACTCTTACTCGGACCCCAATTACATCACGGAACAAGTAGCGTTTATGCTGCAAATTCTCAGTTCCTGCACCAACACGTGCATTTATGTCCTGACCCAGAGCAGATTCAGAGAACAGCTGATAAACGGGACGAAACACCCACTGCATGTAATTTTTAAGTTATTTCAACGATAGAAAGAACCAAGCTAGTTAGCATCCCAGAATGACATCACACATGGTATTCACTTCACTGCATCTCCATTAGAGGGATCGATATTATTTCAACAGTTTGTGTAACGGTCTGCATTTTGACTCGAAGGTGCTGCATTGTGATCTGTTGAGACAGCGTTGGCTCCACAGACGAGCACTTAATTACAATGCCGTCATTAAAAGATTCCAGCTAAAATTGTAAATATCCCAAGCTTGTTCTTCGATGAAGATATCGGTAATTAATCCATATATCTCATGATACGACTCGATGTCTTTTATGGATATTGTTTCGCTTCCTGACGCATCTTCAAATTCAGATTCAGCAGTAGGTCTGATCGGCAGAGCCACGTTCGCATGTTTCCAGAGTGAAATACCGAAGGAGGCAGATGTGGCTTCCATAAGGAAGTATGATAGACACTTAATCTCCCCCGCTGAACAGACCCTGATCACTCACACACTCCTACTCCCAAGATGATATGGACCGTGGTGAACTGATTCCTCTCCTTCCATCCCATAAGCTCACATTTGAGATCTTTGGTCTCTGCTTTCGCGCACCACTCTCTCTCAAACCTACACCATCTTGTCAACATAGAGTCATTGGGTTTACGGGAACAGCACACCCCCGGACCAACTCGCTCATGAGTGCTGCTCCTGGTTCTGCTGCTCAGAAGGGAAGGGAGGGGAAGAGGAGGGCAATAGTGATAGCGGACACGATGAACAGGGGAACAAACAGGAGGTTCTGTGGATGTGAGCGAGAATCCCGTATGGTATTTTGCTTCCCAGGTGCCAGGATCCAGGATGTCTCTGACCGAGTCCACAGCATTCTTGAGCGGGAGCGGAAGCAGTCAAAAGTCGTGGTACATGTTGGTACCAACGACACAGGTAGAAAGAGGGATGAGGTCATGCAGATCGAGTTTAGGAAGCGAGGCAGAAGGCTGAAGAACAGGAGCACAAAGGTATCGATTTGAGGATTGCTGCCAGTGCCACGTGATGTTGAGGGTAGGAATAGGAGGAGATGGCAGATGAATGCGTGGCTGTGGTGTTGGTGCAGAGGGCAAGGTTTAAGATTTTTGAATCATTGGAACCTCTTCTGGGGAAGGAGGGACCTGCATAGAGTTGATGGGTTACACCTGAACTCGAGGGGGACCAACATCCTTGCAGGCAGGTTTGTTAGGGTGGTTCGGGAGGGCTTAAACTAGTTTGTGAGGGGGATGGGAACCGGAGGGGTGGAAGAAGTGCATGGAGTGAAGTCATATCTAACATATTGAGAGGATCTGAGGAAGGAGAAGCAGAGTACGGGGTATAAAAGAAGAAAGGGGAATGGACTGAAGTGCATTTATTTAAATGCAAGAAGTATCTGGAACAAAGGTGATGAACTGAGAGCCTGGGTAAGTTCATGGGACTATGATATTGTGGCTGTTGTAGCGACTTGGCTATCACCAGGGCAGGAATGGAGGACCCTCTCTGGAGTCAGTATTCGTCGCAGATAGGAACAAGAAAGGAGCAGTTACTCTGCTGGGAGTATTCTGTCGTCCGCCGTAGCAGCAAGGATACCGAGGAGCAGATTGGGAGGCAGAATTTGGTAATAACAGTGTTCTTATCATTGGAGACTTCAACTTCCCAAATATTGATTGGCTCCTGCTCAGTACCAAAGTTTCTGTCATGGTTCTGAGTTCTGGCCCTCATTTGGCTCCATTAATGCCTTGTTGCCCAGAACATGGATTCCATGCTGGACTGATTGCATAACAATACACACCTGAGCCCCATCAGGAGCCTATCATAAGTACCTGTGTTTCTCTGGCACTAGTTGCCAGAGTATTGGTCTACCTTTAGGTATACTTTGGTTCCAGTTGCT
>JAUZTB010002877.1:0-13711 GCA_034780895.1 Rhynchobatus australiae
GAAGTCGTCGGTAATTTATTTTCCATTTATTGCATTTTGTTATAATGGAAAACCTTTGAGATAAATTACTGTAATCTGTCTTGCATTTAGTCCAATGTAAATTCTTCGTCGCGTGAATTGGGTAGAGGCTCTAGGACTGTTATTACTCATAAAAATCAACGAGGCAGCAGGTTTCATTTTGGCCTTGGTTCAGCCTTGGTCATCTTCCACCAGAATAGCAGAAACAATTTATCCATCTGAAGCATCAGCTTAATTTCACTTTGCACAGATGCTGTACCTCAGCATTTTCTGTAGGTTTCCAGTATCGGTGATATTCTATTCTTGACTAACAGAGAGGGCATCATTACAATTCTCAATACCCTACAGCTGGAAGGGATTCCATTTTTTGATTTTGAGTAATGGCTAAAGGAAAGTGCACACATAACGGTGATCACAGGATTGGGGGTATCTACAAAAGCGCCGATTCCTCCCTGAACTTCACCCCCATCGAATGATAAAACATAAACACCATTTGGGATTGATATATTTCTTCATTCGGCCATATCTTTCGATGTTGTCTCGTCCCATGTCTATTGCCAGGTCCTGTCACTTTTCACTTTTGAGCCTCTTGCCTCAACCAACTTTTATCCCAATCCATCAGAATTTCTCAACCTTCCTACTCCCCTGCCACTTTTCCAGGCTGTAATGTTCAGTGAATAAGCCCATAATTGTCCCACTTCTCTCTTCCCATTCACTAAAACATTCACTGCAGCAGCTCCTCTTCCCAATCTTCCTAATCTACTGTTGCAGTGCACCCACTGAGGGTTAACATTGTTAACCTCCAATGTATCCTTCTCAACACACTGATCCCTGCCTCCTCAAACACCAGTTTTAGGAAATGGGTATTGCTGGAAAGGTCTGCATGTATGGCCCGTCCCACCTCTCGCTGCCCTTGGGAAGGTTAGAACAGCTCTTTTCCTAACATACTACAGTTCACATGGCGAAGGGATTCCAGAATGTGATTATGGAACAGTTTCCAGGAATTTGACTCTGTGACAATGAAGGTGTTAATAAATGCAAATAGCTGTTGGCTTTTGAAGCTGTACATCAGTGACGTTAGGGGAGAAATTTAGAATAAAAATGTAAACTGCCATTAATGGCATTGACACATACTATACACCACCAAACCTGCTGGCATCTGTGGATAGCTCAAGATTCACAACCATGGATTCTAAAAGACCACAGAAACTCCCTCCCCTGAAGTGCACCACAAGCTCACTGCATTTGTTTTGCTGAAAAGTCTCCTCACATTCAACTGGAATTGATTACAGTGCTCAAGCTCTCTCCCACTTAGGGGCTGATTGAGAAGAAAGAATGCTAATTATACCATTGGGAATCATTCAGCTGAGCCATGCTTGTCCAGAAGCTGTCAAAATCTTGCTTGAGGCTGCTATCTGTCAGTTATGGTAGAAGAATGCTCATTGCCTGTAACTATCGTGTCTGACAGCATTCCTGTGCTCGGATGTGTGATAGGGAATGACAGACTGATGTTCCCAAGCAATGCAGAAACACCTAGTCTGAACATTGTGGGATTAAACTGACCTACAAAGATACATCTTTGCACTTATATAAAGTCTCTCACATTCTCAGGAAATCTCATGATTCTTCATAGCCAGAGACTTACTTTTGAAGTGCACCCATTGTTATGTTTTCTAAGATAAGATGAGATATCTTTATTAGTCACATGTACATCGTGAACATGGTGAAATGCATCTCTTGTGCAGAGTGTTCTGGGGGCAGCCCGCAAGTGTCGCCACGCTTCCGGTGCCAACATAGCATGCCCACAACTTCCTAACCCATATGCCTTTGAAATGAGCACCCGGAGGAAACCCCCGCAGACACGGGGAGAACGTACAAACTTCTGACATACAGCAGCCGGAATTGAACCCAGGTCGCTGGTGCTGTAATAGCGTTATGCTAACCACTAGACTACTGTGCCTGATAATTAGGCTTTATTAGTAAAAACAAATAGACATTGATGTAATACACTAGAGGAGCATGTGATACTGGGGTTAATTGTGATTGGGGTGAATTTAAGGTGCCACGTAATATATGGAACAACAACCTTTTAATAACAGAACCATTCCACATATTATTGCATGGAGGATTAGGTGGACCACTTACCTTATATTCATCTTCAGGGAGAAAATATAAGTTAAAGCATGTCCCATGGTATGGATGAAAAGCATTTACTACGGTACAGCATTGGCTTCATAGTGTAATGTATAATAGGACAAAACACATAAAGTAAGAATGTTAACAAAATGTCATGTAGTTAACCTCTGAAGAACATGATGTCAGGGCAATTGTATGCGATGTGGAAGGTTAACAATGGTATGCATCTCCCCTGAGGTCCAAAGAGAGTCCTAATTTGATTAAAAGGTGCCTTAACATCAGCCCGTGGGGCTATGGGGCCACCAATCAAACAAATAACCTTATTTACAATATGCTGAGATGTTTTCTGGTGAGGAGGAGTAGTTCAGAGGTCATTTTTTTTTATTTGTCTAGTAATCAACTTAGTGACTGCTGGTCAAAACACAATAAACCTCCACAATTTTAAGCAGCCAGCTTTATTTCTGTCTTGGAGATAAAACTGTCAAAAATAAATTAGTTACTGAGTTGGTCCAACTTTGTGTGACAAAATGCATCAACAAACCAGCTTCCTTTTCATCTGAATGCTTTGGAAAAGTATGATTGCAATGTCAATATACATTCACTGTCAAGATTTGAAGCCCTGGAAAAAACGAAGAATTTACAAAACTGAATTCCAATCCATGCAAGCCAGCACAGAAATCTGGTTTTCCATGTACATGTGACTAATAAAGATATCTTATCTTATCTTATCTTATCTTATCTTATCTTATCTTATCTTATCTTATCTTATCTTATCTTAATTGCAACATCAGGCACAACCTGTCTTGGAAAGCATGAAGTGTCTGTGCCACTCACTTCTGGTCATTGCTTTTAGCAAGTAAAGGGTTAATTTCCAGTTGAAATAGATAGTGTGGACTATGTCTATCATGCAGTAATATGAACCACACCAAAGTGCATTATCGTGAGAGTATGTGTTTCATGTGGTTTCTCAGTGAACTATAGTATTACACTATTAGAAATTCTTAATCACTAAGATAAAAGGTGAGATGTTTTGTAAAATATATTTTTCTATAATTAAAAGTTAATGTTATGAAATTCAGTGTGTCAGGTAAATTTGTCAGTTTTATCTTCTTCATGGGTTAGATAATTATTATCTCTGATCATATCTGCTCCTATTGCTTGTCTTTTATTTTGTTATCTCATCAATTACATAATGTGAAGCTTTCTTTTCCTGAAATTTTACCTATCAATTACATAAAAGAGAAAAAGTTTCTATCAATAAGATTTCCACAACAATAATGCTGAGACACCCATGGGCCTCCCATTGAACCTACTGAACTTCCCTCAAAATAACTGTATTTACATGAAAATTCACTAGCAATAGATTGGCAGAACCTGGAGACTGAACATCTAAGTGATTGTTTCTCCAGAGGTTCCCACCATAAGTTAAAAAAAAAGAAAGTTAGAACACCATGGAAATTCAGGGTCAAGATTTATAACACAACAAATAAAACTGAGAAATTTGGAAAATAATCACAAATATTTCCATTCCAATTTCCAATCTGTCTAGCAAATTAATCTGGTGAGCCAGATGAATGCTACTGGGCCTCAGATGCATCCCTCTCCTTGCTTACTGCTTCATGGCATACCATGACCTACCCTGCTGCATTCTGATTTGAGAACCAAATGCAAAACTAAACACAAACTGTGAACAGTGAATTTCCATAACCATTGGTTCCTCATTAGTTAGAATACTGAATACTTAGTAGATAAGTTTATTACTATTAGCTGAATTACAAGCTAATTCAGTAGAAGAATTGTACCAGTAAATTATGGGTCTCTGGGAATGAGAATAAATAACTCGGGTGCCCAGAAAAGTTTGGCACTTTTTGACTTCCCAGGAAACAGAGAGTGATAGGAGAAATCTATGCAGAGATATAGGCTTGCCAGTATGTTCAGAAGCTCCATCAACTTCAGCAATGATGGCTTGAAAGGTATCATCTTGCTAATGGACAAGTACTTCTAGGGTGACTCAGGTCTTGTTCACCCTGAGCTAATTATGTATATTATCAAGATAAGTGTGTACAAGACTTTTTTGGTGGGATGACACACTGTCCTCAGTGATACCAATAATTATTAGCTAAATGCCAGTGGAATTGATTACATACACAAGTATTTCTAATGTCTTGATAGTACAGCAAATTGCTATCCAACTCAATCATAGATCTAAGTTTTTGGATAAATTTGATGGTGCCTAAAGTTCCTATTGTTTCAGTGATGTACTGTACACTGAGATTGGAGAAAGAGCTTAAGGAACTGAGAGAAGGTCTTCACAATGACTTGATGGCTGTCATTTCTTTTGAGACCATCTACTGTGCACTGCATCTGTCATTAACTATGCAGGGTGACAATAGTGCATAATCTGAGTGATCTGGACTTTGACTTCAACTCGATATATGTTGAACCAACTTAGATGAGCTGTGCAAAATATTTACAGACAATGAGTATTAAAGTTATGAGGCACACTAAATTGGCGTGGATGGGTCACAAAAGACATAGATAGGTTGAACGTGGAAATAAATGATGGACTTCAATGTGAGGAAGCATGAGATTATTGATTTTGAATCCAAGAAAGGAAAAGCTGCAGTTCAAGATCAGTAGAATGTCTGTAGGGCTTAAAGAGTTAAATTATTAGGAAATCAGCCAGCATTTTGAATTTAGTTGAGTGACCAGTGATGTAATCAAGGTGCTTTAACCTATAGAGGAGTTTGATATTTCCTTTAGTGAAGCAAACTAGAATATTTTTTAAAGTAGAGCATCATTATTTAGAAGTGAAATGAGGAAACACTTTTGCAGTGTATCAGGCCTTTCAATGCACCGAACAATCACAAAGTACACTTGAAGACTGTTAACCCACTTACGAGTTTAGAGCTTTGTTACATGTCCATTTAGTGTGATGGATTTATGTGTACAACAACACAGCATTCATTTAAACATAATTCATTTAATATTTTTGAACATATTTATAATGTCAAATGTGACATGAGGTCCCAAGTGTGACCATCACAGAAAGACAGAGTACCTTTTAGTAATCCATGAACAGACACAGTGGCATCTATCCAGACACATGCTGTTATCTGCAGTATCATTAAGCAATCATACAAATGAGTGAACATAGAAATAAACATTAATCTGGCTTGTCCAGATGCAGGTTGGACCACCAGGCTCTGCACACAACATGTCAACAGGGATTTCTTGTGGTTTGCTACCAGGTTAGAGGTCAGAGTTGTCATCATAGCATCAGTAGACCTTGTCACAGGTGGACAGTGGCTTCTACTGCAAGCCAAGCCAACCTGGACCATTGCCCTTCTGGGAAAATCAAAGCTTTTCAATTTAAATTCATGATGACATCCATTTCCGCTGAAACTTATCGCTTATAGATTAGGAGAACCACCCAGCCTCTGGGTGATAAACATTCCTAGATTCACTGACTGATGTGGGAAAAAAAATTCTTAACGTTGTTTATTGATTGCTGCTTTATTATAGCCACACAGTTTGTTCCACTTACACTGAGGGGATAGAGCTTCAGGCTTTAGGATTCAAACCAAGGGAGTGTAATGTAAGTGCCAAATGTGAGCGGAGCACCCCTCTTGGGACTGAGGCTGCTTAGTGGTCACACAATCCTTTACCGTTGTCAATGTTTCTATGGTCAATGGACATAAAGCTGAGGCTCCAATAGAAGCAAAAATAAAATGGAAAGATGGAATACCTGAAATAAAAATTGGTATGTTTGGTGGGACTCTTCATTTGGATTAGAGGAAAAGTCTAGATAGAAATGTTAACTCTCTGTTAGATGCCGCAGTTCATTTCCAGAACGTCCTGCTTTTATTTCTTATTTTTGTTATATCTATGAAATTGTAACTCCATCTGGCTCAGCAGTGCTGTTAGAAAGGGTCTTTTACAGGGCATTATTCACCTCATGGACGGTTTCTGCGTTTATTATTCCTGGATATTTATATATTTCAGTTAAAGCAGTTGTCTTTTAGTAGTGGTTGATGGCGCAGTACTTTTGATCAGTTAACAAGTATAAGGATTTGAAATAAGAATATAATTTTAGCACGTTTTATGCTTTGAAGATTGACATCTTTTGGCAAGGATATTGATTCAAGGAAATGTTAACAGAAAGAGGACTCTTCCTCCATGTCTATGCAGGTCCTTGTACTTAACAATTGTAAGCCTATCCCATTTCCTTTCCTCGGCATTTTCAATGTTATTTCTTTTCTAATATTAATCCAGCTATCTACTTAATAACTTTGTGGTTTCTATTGCAATAATTCAATGTAATAAAACTGTACAGGTTTTAATAACTTAGAGAAAACTTCTTCTAACCTTATTAGTTGTAGTAATAATTGCGAATTCATTCACTCTCCCCCCCGCCCCTTTCTTACTTACAAATCAGCAAATCCTGAACACCAGCCTGGGGCTGGTGAGGTGGGGGTGGGCATCAGAGGTGGTGGTTGGATACAAAATGCTTCCAGTCCCTTAGCTTTGTGCCAGCCCTGCCTAGTGTTTGCAGTGCAACATCATTCAGCTCAATAGGGTCGCTGACCTGTGTTAAAAGTAAGTGTAAGAAGTGCTTTTTACTTCCTTTTTAATTAATCTTTAGCACTTTAAGTTGGTTTAAGTAAATGTATTATTTTTCACCTATTTTAAAATTATTTAGCTTATTTTGAATTGTTTTTAAAATCTCTGATAAATAGAAACATTTAAAAGAAGTTTAAGGGTTTTGGGCAGCCCTGAATTGTCAAAAGACCTGAATCGTCAGGTCAGTCCAGCGATGGGTCCTTGGTATCCACCATCTGAGGCCCAGTACCTGGTGGCAGATCGTTCTGCCTCATGGGACAGGCCGAAAAGTAATTGGGGCAAAATATTTCCTTGAATAACTACTTGAGGCATTTAAAAATGAAATTTAAATATGATTTATTTTTCAAACTATGTGGAGCAGGACATTGTACATGACCCTATTCCACTGGTGGTTTAGCTGTAAAATAATCCTGTGATTAAAGAGAAAGACAATTGTTGTCAAGGACAGAGGGAGGTACAATGGAGGCTATATCAGATTGGTGCACAATGGAAGCTGCGTTAATATTTTGGCAGAGTTGGCTGTTGTTGGAAGTAAAAGATACTTTGATTCTAAGGGCTTGTTAATGTAATATGCAATACCTTGTGAAGATAATTTTAATCTTTATTTTGGAAATTTAGAAGCAAGCATACCAGAAGCTTTTTATATATGACCCATGGTTTGAAGAAGAAGGAAGATGCATTGAGATAAATTAAGTGAAATATATATAAAAAAGCACTATAAAATGTGTCTGTGTATGATAACATTTAAATTCCGCTGGAGATCACTTGACACTTCTGCTGGAGTTGAATCAGCTGGAGGAAGATCCCTGCCCTGCCGAGAGCTTATGCAATTAATGAAAAGACAGCTCATTGGCATGGGGCATGCAGGCACCTGGTACTTTGACATCCTTTGGAAATCTCTCTGGAACTTCACACCAACCCAAGTGTTGCTGCGGACAAGTTAGGCTGAAGGGTCTGTTTCCGTGCAGAATAAGTTCATGACTCTACCTGCCCTGAGCCAAAGCTTCCAACATTCCACCCTCTGAACAAGAAGCCTCATGGAGAATACTTCTTAATCCATGTGTTTGTTAAAACTCCAAACTGGTCTGGATAATACCATGCCTGGATACCAGCCTTGATGTACATCTCTGCCTTTTGGAAGGAGATACTTCTTAGTGTAGATACTTCTGTTAAATCCTTCTGCCATCACACCATCAAAATCCAAAGCTAGGTTCTGGCATTTTCCCTTTATAAAACCCTTATTCTTTGCCTGGCTCAGTATCACCATTTGCTTTGTAAAAGCCAAATAGAAGTTTCACCACTTACAAATCAAATAGGACACCAGCAGAAACAGTGGTGTTGCAACATAATCATAAGCACGATAGTGTAGTGGTTAGTGTAACTCTATTACAGCGCCAGCAACCTGGTTTCAATTCTGGCCACTGTCTGTAAGGAGTTTGTACGTTCTCCCCATGTCTGTGTGGGTTTGCTCCGGGTGCTCTGGTTTCCTCCCACATTCCAAAGATGTACGGGTTAGGAAGTTGTGGGCATGCTACTTTGGCACCAGAGGTGTGGCGACACTTGCGGGCTACCCCAGGAACACTCTACAAAAAAGATGTGTTTCACTGTGTGTTTCGATGTACATGTGACTAATAAAGATACCTTATGTTCCCTTTGGTTTAGCCAATCTACAGTAATTGGTCAGAGAATCTCTTATTTGTTAATTAAGAATGTGGGGCTTACATTGTGACAATTTATCTGTAATATGTGTTGCTTTGTAGGTGATAAAGGCTATTTTCAGTGTTTAATTTGTGTCTTTTTCTTGTCACAGCATGTGATGCCTGTGAGAGTAAACTTCTGTGGTTCTAATTTACCACTTTTCCACAATTCTCTGAATCCCAATATCCATATAAAAATGTTTAAAACCATATTGTAGAATCTGAAAATGATTTTTTTGCAATAATGTGATAACATTTCCCTATTGATACATATTTTGCTAATTTTTCCCATGTGCACTGTTGTGTCTATGTAATAAATGTGACAGGAGATGGTGCACATTGTTGCAAAAAATTATTCTACTGGCAATAGGGACTAATTTAACATATAGTATGATTCAAGAGCCTGATTCTGATGAACTTGACAAGTTGCTGATGTGATTCCCTGTGGGTTTCTTTATGCCTCAGCTGCCAAGGGCCCAGGTTTTGAAGTAATAGCAGAAAACACTGGAATCACTCATCAAGTCAGGCAGCATCTACGGAAAGAGAAACAGAACTGATGATTCAGGTCCAGAACCCTTTGGCAGAAATAGGAAAGAGAGAAAACGAGTTAGTTTTCAGTAGTAGTGGTGGGGCAGCAATGGGTAGAACAAAGGGAATATCTCAAAGGATGAGACTACATTGGTTAATGTGGCATCTAGAAGCACATTATGCTTTTTGTTTGTATTGTGTGTTGCTGTTAGCAGGGTTGTGTGACGTGTCCCCCAGACCAGGCTATAAAGAGGAAAACTGAGCCAAAATCAGAGCTGGGTGACTGGCAGAAATGGCCAATTCTGACACAGACCAAAATAAAGAGCAATTTATCTAAACTTGGCAAATTCAAAAGGTTTTGGAATTCTTCTTCACATTCCCTCTACCCCCCCCCCTCCCCCTTGGTAAAACTTTGCTCTTTATCCAAGCATATAGTCTTATATTCCAAAATATCATGTCATTTGCTTCACATTAAGTTTTATTTGCAATACTTCTATGAAGTACCTTAGGCATTTTCCGACATTTAAAAAGCCTATATAAATGGTGCTATTATTGTTGCTAAGATGTTTCATAAGAATCATTAAACTTTCTGTAGATATCCCTGCAATGGAATTTAGTATGCATGAACACAGCTTACCCAAAATGAGACCACAAGAGAATGGGAGGGAAAGTATCTCTTGAATTCTGTATAAATAAAATTTTAAACTCCATGGGGGCTAATAAATTCAGAAATAGCATTATGACTGCTATCTATCATGAGCTCTCAAAGACGGTTGTTATCCATCATGGCAGCCTTTGAGTCATGTGCTCATACATTTCTGTGAGAGAGACTTGGAAAATGAGATAAACATCATACAATCAGAAGAGTATAATAAATTGCATTTAGAATATAACAAAATAGCAAAGATATTGATCTTTAAAAGCAAGAAAATGCAATCCTAATCTCAGTTAAATCCAGGAAACAGATTAATGCAGCTTACTTTTGATAATATTGATCGAGGGGAAACTTAATATCTTTCTTCCCTTATTACAACATAGGCCGTTACAAAGAAATCACTATCTATGAGAGTGGAAAATCAATACAAAGTTTACCAGACACCATAAACAGTTTCCAGAATCTAAACAGCACATGGAACTAGCAGCTAGGAAAGAAACTTTTCCATGGGGAATTCTCCCAAAGAAATGTTTTTTTCATGATATTTTTTGATATGCCCCAGTATTAGAATTATGATGGATAAACAATTGAAAAGAGAAGCTGTAATTCCATAGATCTAATTGTAACACTTTCCAAAATCTATAATCTTTTGTGGGGATGTCAGTAACAACTGATGTCTGCACTGGAGTGTGGGTTTTGCCTCTCTCTGATGTACGGAGTGCCATTTCATATTTTAATAAAAGCAGCTAAGTAATGTTAACAGAAAGAACCCAAAGAGAAATGATATAGCCCAAAGCCTTCAAGCTGGTGAAAGAGTCAAGCAAAAAGAAAGATTTTTGACTTTTCCCTATACGTCACTTTAATGCACGACTGACTTAACTTACTGCTTAGTGCAGTTTGTCAGGTGATTGTTATATATTGTTATCTGTACAACCCTAGCAGTAATTAGAGTGGTTATTAGCACATTTTCTTTGGAGCTGCTTTAAATTGGATTTGAGTTATACCAATAAAATAATTGTTCGTTCCCCTCGGTCATTTCCATTCTATTTCTTTCCACAATTTAAGAGCAGCAGCTTTCAGCATTAATAAGAGCAGTATGTCCACAGATATGCCTCTGAGGAAAAGAATGACTTGCATTTATATAGTATATTTCACATCCTCCTCAGAACGTGCCAAACATGGACTTGAAGTAGTTTTGATGTATAGCCATTGTTTAATGGAGAAAATATATTGAACATAACTGGCTCTAAAAATGGCAAAGAGTTAATGATCAGATGATTTATTTTATGAGCAATGTTGCAAGAAAAATTAATATCATTTATATTGGCCAGGATAATTTACCCCTACTCTTCTTTGAACTATTGCCTTGGAGTCTTTTAAGTGTACTTTTAAGAACAGATGAGGCTTTGGCTTAACACCTTATCACCTTATCCAAAAGGCAACACCTCCATCAGAGCAGCACTCACCGAACACCCCACTGGAGCAACCCCTGTGGGGTGGCAGCTTAAGTCATCCGACCTGTACAACCCTAACCTTACCTCGGCTATGGAACACTGCAGACCACCTCTTGCACTACCGTGGACTTGTCTTTGATTGTGTCTTTTTTTTACACTAAGGTTGTGTTTTTTCACAGTCAATTTTTCTCTCTCCACTGTCTTATACAATTTATGTATAATTTATATTCTGTTTAGTGTCTGTACCTATGTGCCTGTAGTACTGCTGCAAGCAAGTTTTTTTATTGTACCTGTACCTCATTGTATGTGTACACATGACAATAAACTCAACTTGATTTGATCCACCAGCTGAGCCACGCGGATATTAAGAAAAAAAATCCGACGCCTGGCTTTAGCAAAATATCATTGAAAAATACATAGATGAATACAAATATTTGTTTCATGGAAGATCTTGGGGCTGTTCGGAACATGGCCCTGTCACCAATGGGACAACAGATGCAGTCACTGTTTCACTTTTCTTTGCTTCTCAGGTAGAGTCTTAGGTCTGAGCTGTCAATCAATTTATGTTTCTTTACAGATACCGTCTAAGTTTTCAGCTATTTTCAGTTTTTAACACTTCATGTTCATAACTGTACATAATCAGTAGAAGAGCAAATACAGCAACACACAAGTTGGGAGAAGGGGTGAAGCAAGAGCTGGCAGGTGGTTGTTGGATCCAGTTGAGGGGGGGGATGGTGATAGGCAGGTAGGGAGGGGGAGAGTGGGAATGATGTGAGAAGCTGAGGTGTTGGGTGGAAGTGACAAAGGGCTGAAGAAGATGGAATCTGATAGGAGGTGACAGTGAACCATGGAATAAAGAGAAGAAGGTGAGGAGGGAAACTGGTGGGAGGAATGATGGGCAGATCGAGAGGGCGGGGGAGAGGAAAGAGATGGGATGATGGAGGTTGGTGGGATAAGGGAACAAAAGGGGGGCAGAGGGGAGTGGTTACCAGAAATCAGAGAAATTGATGTTCATGCTGTCAGGTTGGAGATTACCAAGGTAGACTATGAGGTGCTGTTCCTCTAATCTGCATAATCTTCAGATAGAGATGTTCTGAGGCTGGACCTGGGTGGTGAAGGAATTGAGACAATCGTCTTTTGCAATACTTCCTCAAGTATTTCTCAGGAATAAACTCCTGACCCAAAATGTCAACTGTCCATTTCTCTCCACAGAAGCTGCCTGACCTGCTGAGTTCCTCCAGCAGTTTGTTTTTAGCTCCAGATTCCAGCATCTGCAGTCTCTTGCATCTCCAAGGTATGCAAATATCCATCTTATAAACATATTGCTTAGATATGCTCAATGTTTCAGGCAGTTTTGGAACTTGACATGATGGACTACATGGTGAGCCACTTGCGCAACAGAACTTTGTGGCAGTGGAGCTTCACACAAAAAAATTGTTGGTCCGTAAATGCCCCAAAACCGAACTCCAGGTGCATCTGATGTCGAAATGTGGTTGGCTGTCCAGCTGCAGTCCCTTGGTAATACGTCTGAGACTCTGAGAACACAAGAGACTGCAGATGCTGAAAGTTACAAAGAGAAATGTCAGCCAGTTTTGTTGATATTTTCTTACATGTTCAGGACTAGTGACCTATCTTTGTTAGGATTGGTGAAAGAAAGGAGTTTGATGGACTAAATGACATTTAACCTTCCTTTCTGTATGTCCTTCTGTCACTGAAAAATCTAATTTAAATAAATCGGAGAATACTGCACATTATTTTCAATTCTGTCCTGAAAGTGAAGCGACTCCTCTCAGTCACTGTGAGAAATATATTTTTTTATCAATTTATAGTCAAGCTCTGTAATTTGGGGGAGTTAAATTTCTCCAACACCACCTCTCTACATGATAGTGTTCTATTTTCAAATGATTCCTGAAAGCTGCACATTATAATGTACCTTTTAATTTAGGTTCATGGAAAAAATTAGATGTTGAATTGGAATGGTCTCATTAGAAGGATTTTCCAAGTATACTTATTAGTTGCAAATTTAATACGACTCTTCACAAGTCAAACATATCCATAAATATTCAGTGAACTAAATCATCACTTTGACAAGGGCACAACTATTCCTGATGCTTTTGTCACCTCTATCATGTATAGACCTTCCCAGTAGGAGTCACCAGAGATGATTCAGAAACTGGAACCCCAAGCAGATTCTATGTTCCCTCCCTACCATCAGGGATCTGCAGCTAGTTTTAGAATTTCTACTGCCATTTGTCTGGAGGTCAGCTAATTTAGCACATTTAATTTTTACTCATACTGCCTGGATTGGAGAGCATGCCTTATGAGGACAGGTTGAGCGAGCTACTGCTGTTTCTCTTTGGAGAGAAAGACGATGAGAGGTGATCTGATAGAGGTGTACAAGATGATAAGAGGCATAAATCGTGGACAGGCAGAGACTTTTTCACAGGGTGGAAACGGCTAACATGAGGAGACATAATTTTAAGGTGATTGGAGGAAGATATAAGGGGGGATGTCAAAGGTAAGTTTTTTACACAGAGAGTGGTGGGTGTGTGGAACGCACTGCCTGCAGAGGTTGTGGGGGCAGATACATTAGGGACATT